>CM072516.1:75026111-75071111 GCA_036898135.1 Oncomelania hupensis
CCAGAGCAAGATGGGTGTTGGAGGTGACATAGAGACGCCTGCATATCCCTGTAAACCCCACATTAACCGGGTAGTCACACGCAAAGAGGATCTAAACAAGGAGCGAACTGAAGTGAACAATAATCCTCGGCCATCAACAAGAAAGTGATAGACTACAGACGGTTTCACGATTCCCAGAGACTAGAAGTAAGTTAACACTAGTAGTTTCTAGTACTTGTATGTTTATATATTATGTTGATTGCCATATATTAGTATGTTCATGTTATATGTATTTACAGAAACCGATTATTGTTTCTGACACGTTGTGCATATTGCTCAATATATCTTAGCCTTAAGATTCGGATATAGTAGTGTGCATATGGGAAACTCGGCAGGTGTCTGATGCTATAGACTCCTTGCAGAGGGCACCACATACCAATATATCTGAATAGAATATTGTAGCCAGAGTTCTGGATTTTACAGTTCAGCTCTGGGACGGTTTGTGGAGTCAATGCATGATGCTTGCTCTCGTGGAAAAGAAGGAGATCAACTAAAATCTACCTCGCCACATCCGGCCCCACAGTTACCAGACTCGCCCGATCATCCTGAGAGTGACCAGACTCCCTCAGAGTGACCACCAGACTCAAGCACTCACAGAAACTGAGAAGCTAAGTCCCTCTCAACTGCAACTGATGTCAACCAATTCTTGGAAAAAATACTAGTAGACCAACCAAACATAGGAATGCTTAGCAAGTGATGAAGAAGAACTGCTAAAGAAATTGCCCAGCATATGGAATAGTTATTTAATTAAAAGTCGTGTTAGAATTTGTGTTGAACACTGCATGATGAATAACGATTATCTGTTTTGCCCCTATGACCTCCGAGTTACGGGATAGGATAAGATAGGATATAAAAGTTGAAATCACATACATATAACTGGTGTCATTCTATTTGTATTGTTGTGTGTCCACTAGCTCTTCTTCTCTTGAGACCAATTAAACTATAGTTATTTGACTAGCAAAAAGCATTTCTTAAAGTGAGCCAATGATACTTTAAAACTCGAGAACAAATATACATTTTTATAGTCTCTCACATCACTCTGGAATTTTGGTAAAGAACGTCTGATAGAGGTAGCTTAATGCCCCATCTATCTACAAGACTTACTCCCCTTATAAGATAAGCCTATCTTCTCCAGGATATCATCTCACCTGGGTGTATTCCCGTTCCTGGCACTCACCCGTTTAGGACCTGGACGTCATGATCTTGCGGTGCAGTCCGTGCACAGACTGGACCTTGATTTTCACTGTTCAGTGTAACAGCTACACAATCTTAATCCTTTGTTGCAGGCTTTTCATCCGTTTCCTGCGACAAGGTGGTGGAGCTGGACCATTATTTTAATGAGTCGGTCAAGTACGAGAACTATTACTATTTGGGTCCGTTCGGCCGTATCAGCAACAGATACTATCGTCTGAAGAATGGCACCACCTTCCAGTATGATGGACCCCCTGCAAGTCAGTCATTTTTTAAATTATTTGTTTATGTTTTAGGTCTATTTATATATTTATTATTAGCTGCTTATAGGTCTATTTATGTATTTATTATTGGCTGGTTGTAGGGTTTGTAACCAATATGAGGTTACTAATGGTTACGGGGATGGGTGTAGCTGTTGTGAAAGTCAGGCAAAGCAGAGATGCAGAGCACACAATAGATAAAGTCCCTGAGGCTGCGGTAGATTTAAACCTAACTTTGGCTTTATTCACTCTGAACACAACGACTTGCAATTTGATTCCAAGATGGAACAACCAAAATGGTTGATTATGAATGAGGAAAATATGACTGACAGAACTGACTCTGAAATTACTAGAGTGATTAAAATGAACTCTGACCAGACATGACCGATTTTACTCCTCTAGAGAGCAATTTTATACTAACTTAATGGCAGGGTTTGACTGCTTGCCTTTAATCAGCTGTCACTGCAGTGAGAAAAAATAAACAAGAAAGAAAATTGTTCCAACCTCTGCCTGCAAAGTCCGGGACTACAGCTTCTTTTTTTTTCAAATAGTCAAGAAGGTTTTCCAAACATCTAATAAAGATCTTGAAAGTAACAGGTATAACAGTAGCTGAAGATACGAAGAATATATAATGGAGAAACGTATGCATTGCTTAGAAAATAATAGTGTGTTTTAATTTCTGCAAATTAAAGGTAACTGACAGTGTAACTTCACAGGAGGGAAGCGAAAGTTTCCTGTGGAAAATGAAAGTAGAAAATAATAAGGGATAGAATTCATAGTGAATCCTCGATGACTCAGAGGTACTGTAAATATGACAGTGGAGAGAAAAAATACTTGATACTGTACTAATAATATTTGATAACTGGTGGTACGTTTACTACAGGGATACAATATTTATTTATTTACATATTTATTGATTTTATTCAGAAACAGACACCATAACTTCAGAAACGCTTTACGTATGTTCAAAGTCAATAGGTCAACAAATCTTTGCTACCCACAATGGAGAATTCATACAGAACATTGTGTCTTAAACAAATAAGAAAAGAAGAAAAAAAATCACACAATCACGCACACACACACACACACACACACACACACACCCACACACACACACACACACACACAATCTCTTCTAGTTCTCTCTCACTACTAACATACATACACCCGCATAAGAAATATATAGATAATTTAATTTAGCTGACAGAACCATTATATTATGTATAGACAATTAAAATAATGATAATATATAATTAATAATAATAATAATTATGAGAGAACATTTTTCTTGTTTCTTTTTCACCCTCAGTGTCGCTGCATGAGATCCAGGAGAGAATGAAATGTGTGGATCACATGAAAGTGTTTGTCAAGACGGACTTGCCCAAACGCCATCACTACGTCAACAACATCCGCATCGACGACATCATTCTTGACCTGGACATGAACTGGACTGTGTCCGAGTAAGTAAAACGTCCAATAATCAATATCCTTTCTTTATTTTACTTATGTGCTTGAGGTGTTGCTACAACCCCTAAGCTAGGAAGCCTTTAGGCATGAATAGAAGACATGATTTGATAATAATAATAATAATTATTATTATTATTATTATTATTATTATTATTATTATTATTATTATTATTATTATTATTATTATTATTAATATTATTATAGTAATAACAAAAATAATAATAATTAGAGAACAGAAATGCTCATTACCAAAAAATTGCTAGATTCTAAATGATTTTGCATGCAACATTGTTGCAAAAACTTGATTACCTCGCTGAGAAATTATTTTGTGGGGCCAAACACAAATTACAGTATACAAATGGCTATAAAATAAAGAAATTGTTATTGCGCACAAGAACACAATTTACGCTTACAAATGGGTATGTGCTTATAGAAGCTAAGTTCAGAAGCAAGCTTATTTGATTTGCTCTAGGTAGCATTTTAAAATTGTAACAATTTCTTGCATCAAAAGAGTGGCATTTGGAAGGGAGATAATCCTGCCAAAGTTCTGCCCTATTATAGCTGTAAGATGCAAACAGGATTGAAGGAACAGCAAAGTTGACCAGTATTGAGCGACGTTTGTGTGGAAGATAATAATAGTAGTTATAATAATTTAAAAAGTTGTTTATAAAGTGCTTTTCCTAGGAATAAATAGTTCAAAGCTAGTTCCGCTAGCATCTGTTTGGTGGGATTAACCGTCCCGTCAGGAAAAGAGGGAAGTCTGTGTATTGGTTTTTGTGTGTGTTGGTTTCAGTAAGGTCACTACGCAGTTCTGTACAGGAGGAGCTCATGGCTGGGACAACATGTATAAGGCTATGGAGGTCAGGCGTTTCTCTTGCAAAATGTTAGCTACGTTATAATCGCAGGCAAAATGTTAGCTACGTTATAATCGCAGGTCGACATATTCAGCCCTCCCAAGAGTTCAATCTTAATTGGCAAAATGATACCAGCAATATGTCGTGAATACAGTCTGTGAATGCTATTATTTTATAACTATGTTGATGGTTGTTAGATGTGGATGCATTGACAAGAAAATATCAGTGAAACATATTTTGTCAGAATGTACGGTATTGACAAATTTGAACAAATAGAATTATTTTTAATATGATAAAGAGGATAAATTATATGATGATATTCTCATTTGTGATATAACAAAATTTATACATAAATCTGAAATTTGTATAAACTATTCGGTAGATTAGAATTTATTTTCTCATTCAGTAAAAATGTGTTTATTGTCGTTATTATTTAATTTAAATTAGTTTGCATCTAAAATCACGTCAATGTGAAGAGATTTTAAAATAACAAATTCATTGAATGATTCATGGATTTGTTCATTGGTCTTATTATTCAGCTTCAATTGTTGAGAATCTCCCAGTGGTCTCTATCATAACAACAAACATGATTTTGAAAGTTGGATAGTTTGATATCAAATTTGAATCAAATTTTGCCAAGCACCATTCTGATTCTGGATACCGGTACGTTAGAAGTGGATATCATCATCATCATCATCATCTTACAATTCTTGATGACTAAATTGTGATTGCAGGCGTTGTTTTTAGGCTACGGACCTGTGTTCAAGAATGGACTAGTGGTGGAGCCCTTTGAAAATATAGAGCTGTACAATTTGATGTCAGGTATGTAAACTTACGTTGACATTTTTCAAATCATTAATACAAAACAATATGATTGTTACGAAGTCAATTGGTAAATATTTACATTTGTGTATGCATCATGTGTTTATAGAGTTAGTACACAAGCAATGGCTGTTGACATAGGCATGTGGCGTATGTATTCACATTGCGTTGATATTGTTTCCTTGTTCATTAATATTTTGGTGATGAGACTCGGCTATATAAAGATTGTTTGGAGAACAGAAGGCTGTTCTCGTATGCATCTATATCTGAGAGTGTCTGTGATTGGATGAAATAGGACTAGGATAGGGTGTATTAGTGGAATGAAAGATAGAAGAAAAAAAAAGGGTGAATGCTTAATTTGTGTGACTTGGAAATATTGCGTTACTGTGTAGGCTACTTCTGTTTTTCACTTTGGTGATTCTGGATTCTGTTCATGGCCGATACGGTAATTTGAATATTTATATTTTATGATTTACTTGTTGGAAATATAATATTGAAACTAATTTGTAAATAAATAGAGTGGGATTGCTTTAGAGAGATATATAAAATCATATTATAGTTAGCTATTTATTATTTTATTACTTTAGGATTTATAGTTTCTTTGAATTCTGTTTTAATTATTATTCTACTACTTGAGTGAGAAAGAAGAGAACCATAAAATTTGCAAAACATATATTGGTGTTATGTGCCAACTGTGATGTATTTTATGTCTTGAGTATTTCAAGTTTATCTCTCTGTCTCAACTTGTGTAATTGTATAAGGCCTTTTGATGAACGCATGTACATGTGAAATTGGAACATTAAAAACTGTTTAGAAACTAATATTAAGTTTGTAGGAATCTTCTGAGAATAAGGCTTTTTGCATTGTTTTATTTATTTCATTGTTTTTATATAGCGCTTTTCCAGCTCAAGAGCTTCTCAAGGCGCTGGCCGATATAGGATCTAATTCAAGCTGCATCAGGCATCCACTGGGTGCCTTTAGCATCTGACGCCTTTTACAAAAATTTTATTTATCCTTTTGTTGAATTGCTTTCAGACATTTTACAAATCAAGCCGTCGCCCAACAATGGTACAGAGGGCACCCTGGATCACTTAATATGGAAAATGTTTAACAGAACGCGCCAGGCAGTGTCCCAGTACAACCAGAGTCTGGCATCCGCTATAATCACCCCATTCCTTTCTTGTAACTGCTCTGATTCCACCGCACAAGTGGTTAGTCTCGCCCCTTGAATCACAATATCTTGTGAGATTTTTGTGCTTTATATATTCTTGTATTATTATTATTATTATTATTATTATTATTATTATTATTAAATCAATTCAACTTGTATAAAATATATTGAAAAATTATAACAAGGTTGCCTGTCGTAATAGAACCACATGTATTTCTGTATCAACTCAACAAACACAAAAATTTTACTTCTGCTTTCAAAAGTGGTCAGATGCAGGCCAAATTATTAAATGACAACTTATTATGTGGTGACGTGTGAAAACAAATTTGGCGCAAGCCAAACTGTTACGTGACTACTAATGGGATGATGTGTGGAAACAAATTTAAACTGTGAATGAGTTTGTGTTTTGAACTCAAACCTCCCATTGCAAACACTGTTTTGCTTTTCTGCTACAGAGCTCTGCCAATCTGACACAGGCACTGAGTGTGCAGAACGTGACGCAGGTTATGGACAGGCATTTGCCATTTGGCACTCCGCTTCTGATGGCTAACACAAGTGACGCAACACTGCTGTGCCAGGTGACTTCAGTGATGGCATACAGCAGTCAGAGGGCTGTGCCACTGTGGGTGTCAGCCACTGTCACTCCCTCCATGGTCAGTTGTGTCCTCTTGGCGTTCATTTTGGAATTTAAGTAATATTAGTCAAGTCAAGTCCATGCTTCTTATTACACACTATTGAAAATCAGCACACTGTACAGTGTTAAACTCTTGCATGCACCCAAGGCGCCTTCATTCCTGTTTGGGAACCCAGATCTTAGTTGACAGTGCACCTGTTGGGAGCATGTAAAATCCTAAAAGAAAGTTCACTCATTGAAGCTCCATTAGAATAGTCAACATCGTAACTAAGATCGGAGGTAAACTTCAGAGTGACAGCAACAGAAATACTCCGTTGCACATTGCATTCTTATTTTTTCCATTCGCTTTGGGTTGCGATGGGTTGGGAATAGTCTTCCTTTACGTATGAAAGACGAGCTTATTGATTGGCCAGTAATTTATTCAGTGACCAATCAGGGAGCCAGTTGCTATCTCTCGCGTGCAAAACAAAACATGAAGTTACTCTGATAAAAAGCATGTCGAGTGAAGTGTTTGACATTTTCAACAAACGTCCATCGATTTGGTAAATTACTGCAAATTTTTTTTTTTTAATTTTAAAAATTGATGCATGCTAACATTCAAGCAAAAAAGCTGATAAAGGTGTCTGGCTTTATTTGTCATTGCTTTTTTATGTTATTAATGTGCATGTTCTTTCAACCAAAAATGTGACTTCTCAGATATTGTGCCTTTGTTATTGTTTGTATTGTTACTCTGATATTTTAAAATACTTTTTATGTTTCAATTGTCAAAAATAATAAACAAAGTTTGTTTTTTTAGTACAACCAAAAAAACACATTATTTGTTGTTTTGTTTTTTTAAAAAATTTTTGTCATTTTGTAACTGTTTGGTCAGCTTTAACTGTCAGAAGGTATCTCCTAGAAGGTCACTCGTGTATTTTAAGTTTGTCTTTGGGCACTCAAAAATTTCTAGTAAAGCATCCAAAGGGCACCCTTGTAAAAAAGTTAATTTGTAACCTGGCTGTTCCTCCGTGTTACACGCTAAAGGTCGATTCAATGCCCGATGCTGGAATTTGTGTAACTCTAGTTTATATCTACTCAAGCCCATTCACTCAATAACAAGGCAAGATTGGGGAGTGGGGGGGGGGGAGTGTGGAGGGATGGAGTAAATGGAGAGCTGCTATACGCATTCAACATTCACAATAATGAGAAACAAATGTGTACGTAAACCAAAACGAATGCTAACATGGACATGCGCACACACACAAACTGAAACAAAACAACTGGGTGCACATTTTCCAGCCAAGCTCTTGGTCAGGCGGGCAAAACCCTAAAGAAGAAAAACAACACTTCAACACAAATCCAACAAATGGAGGGCAGATGGAAGTTGGGGAGAGGGGGCAGGGAATTGCATTGTAAAAGCGTTTCATTGTGAATCATCTTCTGTGGTTACAGCGCCGTGCCAACAACATGACCAAGGCTGTTGCCTGCACTGCTGAAGACCCAAGGCTGTCGGCCACAACCTGCAGTCAGGTCCAGCAAGTGGGTGGCAACTACACTTACATCTCCCTGCTGCCTCTAGGTACGTAGCCAGCAACCCGCTATGGGCAGATATCTAACTGTGCTTGCAAGCAGGAGTTTACTTTTGTCTTGTTTTGTTGTCAAGGATTCTTGAATTGTGTTTTTTGAATGATCTCTTATATAGTGGCTTGTGTATTATTGCTTTTTAAGTTTATTTTCCTCTCTGTTTGTCTACATTTATTTTTCTTTCTTTCTCCTCTTTCTCATTTATCTCTCTCTCTCTCTCTTTCTGCCCTGTATCTCCGTTTATCCCTTCCTTCTTCCACATCATCGTTGTTTCTTTTTCTCTAGGCACCCTTGTCCTCCAGTTGAGGGTATGTGTCTGTGCAGTGCATGCATTTTGCGCACAGTTAACTGCACACCCTCTCGGTGCCTATAGGAACACAACTTCTAAGTTCTGAATGCAACAGGCTATGTTTAGCTTGCTGTACACAGACCTACTCCCCCGTTCCCCTTTCTTTTGCGTGGTCAGGCCTCTGCAGACTGCCAGGCACACAAAGGAAGCTAGCGCGGCGCAAATTACTACATACCGGCTTCAGCTCTATGCTGTACAGCATGTACATCTTGTCGCACAGTCTATGTTTGTTATTTGCTCAAGAATTTGTATTAACAAGGGATACTTGCAGAAATTTGGTGAAGTTTGCCGCTATTGTTTCAGCTACATTGTGGAGAAGTTTAATGGATGTCGTGTATTTAGTTTATTTTTGATGAATATTTTTGTCCTTTCCTAGACTTGCAGTGATTGCAAATTGCACTGTAGTTCAAGTATTTTGATGACCTGGTTTATTCTGTGTTCAATTTGGGATAGTCAAGGTATTAGTGACTGTGTGTGTGTGTTTTTTTGTGTGAAGAAACTTTAATATGTGTACTTCAAGTTGACGTGATTTTTGAAATGTATCCCAATTGCTGGGACTGTGTTTTTAGTGAGAAGTGTCAGGACGAGCTTTGTGTTTCCTCTCCTTTGCTGGTGGCCCCACAGTGGAAGTGATTATAAAACAGGAACTTTGCCACTGTAACAATAGAATGGATTTATTAATGAACAGGTTACGACTTGGGAGTGACAACGCCTCTACTGTCCACCTTCATCCCGATGACCAGTGCCTTGTACATTGACGTGTGGCTGCCGCTGCAGGGCTACCTTGCTCAGTGGAGCCAGGGTTATGAGGAAATGAACATTATCGCGGGCCTGCCTTTGACAAGGATAACGACGCCGTGGCGGACCCTGCAAATTCTATGGGGTAAGACGTTTGTGAGTGTTGTTAAAAACACGCCATATTTCATCGCCAGCGTTAATGGTTATGCCTATCTTCAAAGACGGAACGTGGCTACCTTTTGGGGCGGGTTAGAAAATGGTCAGAAATCTCACCAGATTGGTGATTCCCCAAAGTTCTAGCTGGGGCAGGAAAGCAAACCGAAAGCAAGACCTGTATGAAAGAGTACAACAATGACAGCTGATTGTTGAGTCAAATGGATTTCAATTCAGTTCAACAAACCTTTATTACCTCAGCAAGGAATTTTGACAGACGCGGAGATCGTCACTTGCGTCAACAAATTAAATTTAAATTTTACAAGTTACATGCAAATAATTAATTAAAATCATAACAGCATATACAACACTCAAAAGAGACACTTTTTTACGCATATGTTGCATACATCGTTTGTGCACAAACACCGTACAGCCCTGAAAATGAAAAAAAAAGGTTCCACTAGCCTTTGGCTAGTAACTTAAAAATTTTACTAGCCAAACTAAAAATTTTACTAGCCAAACTAAAAAAAAAGTTCATTTTAGCGCACTCGCATTTGGCGACTAAAGTTTTTTTTTTTGTAGCCAATTTTTTTTTTCACTAGCCATGGTGACTAAATTAGTCGCCATTTCAGGCCTGCTGTACCATTTAGTTTTACACATTGAATAAAAAGTAAAACTGGCTTTTATTCTACAGATGCACAGGTTCCTCAATCACCAACACTCAATCTAATCACATTTAACATTGTTCTCAAGAAAATATTAATAAGAGTTTCTGAACACAAGAAATATCACAGAGAAATGTATCACAAAAAAGCAAAACATGTCATAAAATAAAAGCCGAAAAACAACAACAACCACAGCATCATTCCTAACATAATGACAATAATATTGCACACTTACTCTGCCTAGTACTAAATGCTACAATCATAGCACTTTAAAACGCAGTACCCAGATAAAGGGGAGCAGGGGGTTTCAGTATAAATAGTATCCCCACTTTCTGGAAATTCCCACTGTCGCTGTGTTTCTCTTTTGTTCTTTTTTACATTCCTACTTTGTTCTATCAATCTACTATACTTTCTTCTTTGCTAGACCAGTCACCTACCTTTTTTCTTTAAAACCCTTCCAGGGCAAAACTCCTTATTTGTGTGCGAGTTCTGTTGGATCAGCTTAGAACATTGGACGCTTTCTGCCAGGTGGTCACTGGGGCTTCCTATGATTGTATTATTTAGCAACATTGGCATTTTATAAGTATGTGTTTTATTGATATTTTATAATGATGTTTATATTCTATTTTGTTTTTGTAAACGGGAGTTCGATAAATTAAAGTATAGCCTCAGTGTCCCCTGCGTGGGATGTCTTTATTGTAAAGTGACCGGCTGGTGGAATGCCTTCAGTGTTACCATTAGGGTTGTTTCAGTAGATCTTTTATGCGGATCAGGGGCGAGTCCTCTTTCAGCGAAGTTGTGGTCTTGATTTTGTAGTCCTGATTTGGCTCTTTGCAGTCTGCTGGACCCCATAAACACTGAATATCTATCTGTTTAATGAAAAGTCTGTTACAAAAAGATAGTTTTGAATCTGTCTCAGGTTGTTGGTTTTTTGCTGTGACAAAATATTACTGCAGTGTCGTTATGAACTTCTTACTGAAAGGCAAGAGGTTAAACACAGCAGATAAAAACATTCTCCATACATTTATTGGGCTAAAACGCTTCGTCAGGTGTTAATACAAGTCAGCTTATATTTAATTATATTTATTTATGTAATTTCATTTATTTTATTGAGTAAGACAATTATGGTGGAACTATGATAAACACCTTCTTAATGCCGAGTTTTAAACGTTGATGAGGTTCTTTTTGTGTGTTGTTTTTTTTTTTAAAGACATTTGAAAGTCAAACTTGTTCTGTGTGTAAACTTCCTAATATGCTGTATCTGTGTACTTCGGATTATAATGATCAAACTTTTAAATAAAAGGACTTTTAAAAAAATAGTTATGAAAATAAGATTCTAATTCTGAATTACATTTTTAGGATTTCTATTTCTGAATATAACAGTGCTGGAGAGAAGCCAACCGATGTCTTTGTGATCGCCACACGTTGCAAAAACCAGACTGTGTCCTTACGTCAGTGCGAACACTTACAAACTGTCACCTTCCTGCTGTCCCAAGTCGACACGTCTAAACAGTACAACTGCCAGGTTTGTAACATGTTATATAGCACTGAATATATATATAATTAGTATTTGAAATTAACTTAACTCACCATGTCCACTGCCGCGTTGGGGTGCCGGGAATTTATGTATAAATAGTATCCCCACTTTGTGGAAATGTAGTGCCTTACATTGCCACTGTCGCTGTCCTTCTCCTGTTTTTTCTCCTTCCTAATCTGTTCTGTCAATCTACTGTCTTCTTCACTAGACCAGTCACCTACCTTTTGTCTTGAAAACTCTCCCAAAACTCTTTAGTGTGTGGGGTCCGTTGGGTTAGCTTGGGGATATAAGACATTTTCTCCCAAATGGTCAATAGGGCTTTCTATGGTATTATTATTTAGCAGTGTAGGCATTTTTTATGTATGTGTTTTGTTAATATTTTATAATGATTTTTATATTCTATTTTGTTTTGTAAACGGGTATTTAAAAAATTAGAGTACAAACTACAATCTCGGCGACCTTTGCATGGGATACCTTTATTGTAAAGTGACCAGCTGTGGAGTGCCTTCAGTGTTACGTTCAGGGTTGTTTCAGCAGATCTTTTATACGGATCAGGGGTGAGCCCTCTTTCAACCAAGTTGTGGTCCTGATTTGGCTCTTTGCAGTCCGCTGGACGCTATAAGCAATGACCAACTAATCATTGTGCCCATAGCATTTGTATTTTTTTAAAATGCTAAACAATACACTATCAGACCCACCCCAAAACCAAACAATACATTGGCTACTTCCCTTGATCAAGACAAGAAAGGTGGAATGGGAGATAAAGAGAAGGCGTTGGAAATCTTAGGGAGTGAGTCCTCCCGATAACCCTCAAGATTGTTATCTTTGTCATTCATTGTATTTGTTGTGGATGTTTGCAGTCTGTGGAGGCGTATTTGGTGGATAACGAAGCCAGAGTGCGTGACGCCGAGTTACTGTCAGGACTTCACTTCTTCCCAGATCTTCCGTTTTCCCAGGCTGTGGCGCTACGGACTTACTTACCCAGCGGTCTGTGGCCATCCCAGTAAACTGTCTTTTGAGTCTGCTACCTAGCGACTTCAGCACAATTAACTATAAAATATAATTATGGCGCGTGACACCACCGTGGAGTGATTTTAGTACAATTTCCTAGGAAGTATGTAATGATGCACCATGCGATAGTCACAAACGGTAAATTGAACTTATATCAGGGTGTTTGAAAAGTAACTCCCTATTGACCATTGCTGATGACTTGTGTAAGCAGCGCTGTGTGGTCATGGAACAGCTTGTATTGTCATCTGTACAGAGGTAGAAGTTCAGTACTGATCTCTGATTGCATCTAACACTAAGGAGAGCAGGTCATAAGGGCACCTTGCCAAACACTTGGTATTAACACTAAGGAGAGCAGGTCATAAGGGCACCTTGCCAAACACTTGGTATTAACACTAAGGAGAGCAGGTCATAAGGGCACGTTGCCAAACACTTGGTATTAAAGGTCAACCACAGTGCTCGGTCAAAAAGTTTCTGCTGAAAGAACTTTACTAAATAATACCAGATGCAAAAAATTCGGTAAGCAAAGCTCTATCGTTTAATAGATATCGATCACTGAAAGTGGGATTTCCTACCTGTAATAAAGGGTAAGGGAAGTAATACTCTAAAACGCAGCTATCGCTGATCTTCCCTCGCAGTGACATCATCAGCTGTAGACAATGGCCGATTGCGAAGAAGTTACAAGCGAGACAAGCAGTGTTTCTTCACTCGATCTGTCGTGTTACAGCAGTGCTCTCTTCTGTTAGAAACGAATTCGACCCCCGAGTACTAATTGTAATAATAAACAAATAATTATACGAGCTAGACCCGTGAATACATAACCTCTTCAGCGGCGGATCAGTTAGTTTTTTTTTTTTTTGGGGGGGGGGTTCCAAAATTCGTATTAAAAAAAAATAAATAAATAAATAAATAAATAAAAAAAATATATATATATATATATATAGTATTTATTTTATGTTTATGTTTATTTTTATAATTGTATTCTCTCTCTCTCTCTCTTTTTCTCCTTCTTCTTCTTCTTTCTTTTCCTTTTTTTTTTTTTTTTTGGGCCGGAAACCCCCCCCCTCGTCCGCCCCTGCTCTTGCGTTCCCTTTTCTGAAAAGCTCCTCTGACTTTCCTGACACCCGCAAGTGATAGCAGACGATGGATGTGTAGTAGCCACTGTGACTGTAGTTGAAGTTGAAGCAGTACTAGTAGGCCTACTACTAGTAACTTGAATCACTGTTGCTGTTGTTGAGGCTTTGGATGGTTGGAACAGAGATAGGCTTTAATGTCTGAATTGTTTTCATCCCAAAGCTCCGCATAAAAGTGGCACTTGGGGGGTAGCAGTCTTCAGCGAAGTGTTTTGCGCAAATTGCTGACGACGCACAAATCTCACCCACTTATTTTGCACTTCTTCGTTTTTTGGAAACCTATGCAATGTTATCCCATCCGCTTGTTTGTTTGTACAACCTCCAACGGCACAATATAGGCCACTGCTCTTCGTTTTCCTGCGTTTTGGTAGAGAAGTTTTTTGTTTGTATGTAGATTATAGTCACACGACACTTTCGCATATAGGTGACTACTGGACCGATTTATACTGACACCAGTTGTTGGTAAAGGGGAAAATAATATGATCACACGTTGACCAATCCGGGATTCGAACCACCGACCTTTCGGTTACTAGCAAGACGCTCTTACCAACTGAGCTACCCGGCCCCTGGTAGAGAAGGGGCACTATCGGACTCTATATTGTCTCCAGCAGTTGACGTCACGAGCCATGTGGTCACGTGAGCGGGCTTTTCGAAGGTGCAAAAGTTTATTCGAAGTAGATTTTATTAAATATTAAAAAAGGCAGTATTTTTCGGAAAAAAGTTGTTTGGCATGTGACTTCTTTTATTATGTAGATATTTTGTGCTCAATTTTATATTTCAATGATGTTGACCTTTAACACTAAGGAGAGCAGGTCATAAGGGCACGTTGCCAAACACTTGGTATTAACACTAAGGAGAGCAGGTCATAAGGGCACCTTGCCAAACACTTGGTATTAACACTAAGGAGAGCAGGTCATAAGGGCACCTTGCCAAACACTTGGTATTAACACTAAGGAGAGCAGGTCATAAGGGCACCTTGCCAAACACTTGGTATTAACACTAAGGAGAGCAGGTCATAAGGGCACGTTGCCAAACACTTGGTATTAACACTAAGGAGAGCAGGTCATAAGGGCACGTTGCCAAACACTTGGTATTAACACTAAGGAGAGCAGGTCATAAGGGCACCTTGCCAAACACTTGGTATTACTGTGTTTTTTGTCTTAACCCTTTTTCCTGCATGTCCGCTGACAAAACACCCCAAATACGTGCTCCGTTAGGCTGCTTCCACTGATGTATCTATAAATAGCATAGTCTGGCAAATCGTTTTGTGTACGGGATTTCCTGTTCTTTCTGGGTGTGTGCTAAACATGGTGGATCATTTTGAAAAACGTGCACTGCAAATTTTCGAGCATCAATAATCTTTGTGACAATGTTTTGAGGAAGGAGAGTGGAGATTATACTAGCAGCCATTACGGACAGTGTTTTTGAGAGATTCGATGAAGGCAATCTTGTGCAAATTGACCCAAGCAAGGAAAGAGACTTGGATACTGATTTTGAAGCATTAGAGAGTGATTTGAGAGATAGTGATGTGGACACATTGATTTCTAGTCCATAACACTGTGTCACTGTTTATTTTTCTTCAGTTTTTCTAACGTTTGGATTTTTTAATGGATTTATGTGCAAGACACTCACAACAGATCATGCATCCCTTGAAAGAAAAATTTATCTTGAATTTATTACAACTGGTTTCAGTTCAATATTTGTTGTTTTAGATTAAAAAAAAAATTTTTTTGTTTGTTTATGGGGTGATGTATTATACAGAGTTGCTCCTCTTGAGCTGCACTTTTATCCTAAGGCAATGTGGCGGGGCGGTCTGCCTGCAAAAGGGTTCAGTCAGTTAAGCTCACTAGCAAGTGAAAGCGACTGTGCAATATGAGATCAAATCAGAGATCAGCAATGAAATTCTACCTCTAGTCCACAATATTGTGCCACTGTGTTTGTGCATTTTATTATGAAGGCTATTGGCAATGTTAATGCAGTTCTATTTATGAAGGCTATTCAATGTTACAGATACTTTTGAACCACCCTGTAGAAAAATGTATCTTGAATTTATTAAAATTGTTTCATGTTTCAATATTTGTTGTAAAATTTAGATTTTAAAAAAAAAATTGTGTTTTTGTTTATGGGGTGATGTAGATACAGAGTTGCTGTTTTGAATGCTGCTTTATCAGGCATCACAGCTGGCAAACAATGCTGGCTGGAAGAGTCGGTCTAAGCCTCACTCACACAAATATGCTTGATTGCCTTGATCTCCGCTAGCGTTAAGGTCTCAACTATGAGATCAATTAAGGGATCAAGATGAGCAATGAAATTCAAACCGTGTAGATCACAATGGTTGCCAACAGCTCAAATGCGCACAGATCCTTGAATAAGAGTAAAAGTAACCAAGCAATAGCAGTGTTAACACTTAAAACTACAAAAGTATCACTAGTGCAGAACATGAATTGCAAAATTGACTTATTGACTTATTTGTAACGAGGAACAAATTGGCAGCAACTTGGACAAAAGGGTAACTTGTCTGGACCAGTCCAAGAGAGACTACACATCTAGGGGAGGGGGAGGGGGATAGGACAAGGGTAAAAATTACTCTTGGTCTTGCACAAACATTATACATATATAATTGTGTTTTAGATTAAAGCAAACCTACGCATCGTGTACAGTCTGCAGCAAAAGGAGAATATGTAACCAGAGAAGTTGTATTTTATTGTGCATCGGATCATGATTTGAGAAAAGATCCCCTTTTTCTTTTTCTTTCCATTGGGGCCATCAGCTTCAGCATCTTGAAGATCCTGCGGCCCACTAAAAGGAAATTTGCGACAGTACTGAATTCTTGACTGTGGGAAAAACTTTGCTGCCAAGTTGATCAGCCAACAGGGTCAGGAGGTATCAAGTGGAAAGGGGGGGGGGGGGTGAAAGGTAAGGGAGAGGGGGGGAGAAGAGGGATGTTTCATAGCTGGGATTTGAACCATTCAGGGATGTTTCATAGCTGGGATTTGAACCATTCAGGGATGTTTCATAGCTGGGATTTGAACCATTCAGGGATGTTTCATAGCTGGGATTTGAACTATTCTAATGTAGTAGGGTTTAAACCCACTTCACCTGGAACGCAATTCCATTCCCAGATGATTCAAGGTAAAAAGGGCTCTTGGCAGTGGGTTGTGGGGCAGGATAGAAGCTAAAAGGCGAGAGTAAAATTGTTTGGTAGATCTTAAGATATAAGTGTGTGTGTGTAATAATTAAGAATTAATTGTGCAGACATTCTTAATTATAAGAGTAAAATTACATTGAATTTTGAGACGTTTCGGGTTGAGTGTGCCAAAGTTATTACACACATTCAGTTGGCAGAAAGTTTTAATGATAGAAGTAAGATGACTCTTGTGTGGATGTATTTTTGTTACAACCTCACATTTGTTTTAGATCATGTGAATGAAATTTTTTTTTTTTTTTAACATTAGTGTCGGAGAGATAAATTTGTTCTAGATCTTTTGAGAGTAAAAACTGTGTTTAGATCACGTGGTGTATAACAAAATGATCTGAATATGTGATTTTTAAAATGTGCAATAATTTTTGAATAAAATT
Organism: Oncomelania hupensis; assembly: GCA_036898135.1. Classification (NCBI taxonomy): domain Eukaryota; kingdom Metazoa; phylum Mollusca; class Gastropoda; order Littorinimorpha; family Pomatiopsidae; genus Oncomelania; species Oncomelania hupensis. The sequence goes on from CM072516.1 coordinate 75,043,275, forward strand.
GTTTTGTGTGGTTGTAATTTGCTAGAAGCTGCCTGTATTCCATGTTGACTTAACAACCTGTCCCAAGATGTATGATAAACTGACATTTCATTGTTTTGTGTGTGTGCCGATAGCTGACGATACTTGTTGCTAGTTAAATTCAAGATCTGAGAATTGTTATTATGGCTAGTGCCATATTTAGGATAACATTTTATAAATCATTTCATCTGACCAGCACAAAAACTGATTTTATAAACCTTGATCATGAAATACAAGCATAAATTATCAAACGCCAGTTTAAAAAAAAAAAAAAAAAAAAAAAACGGAGGAATGGAACGGCTGCTGTCAGATCTTTATTTTTTTCCCCTTAAAGGTGTTTGATAATTTATGCTCGGTCAACACAATGAACGAGAGACATTTTTTATTCCAGTAATTACAAAGTTCATTTTATTCGAAATGTACTAGCTAATAGTCACCGACTTTTCAACTCGCTTTCTTGCAAGAAAATTAGGCTGCGTGATCCCTGCATCAGCAGAAAGTCACAAAGCGGGCAACGCACTGCAGGGCTGAGGATCTTGCAAGAAAATTAGGCTGCGTGATCCCTGCATCAGCAGAAAGTCACAAAGCGGGCAATGCACTGCAGGGCTGAGGAAAGAGTGGGAAAAGAGGGAGCTGATCTGCTGGAACGCTGCGCTACACATCTAAGTTCTATAAGACCTTGAAACTTGCTCCCAAAGAGTATATATATAGATATATAGATAAAGCTCTAGTATTGTTCTTACTATCAATATTCTGATGAATCTATAATTAACTGTCCGACAGCAACAATATTGTCAGAAAATCAGCAAATTCAAGGTGGCGGAATGCTACCGACAAAAGGAAACAACAGTTTACTTCTCACCTGTAAAGTTTGAAAATGTCCGAAAATACTTCACAAATACACTAACTATTCACAGAAACGAAGATTCGACCCATCGACAACGCCATGAGATGTTGCTTGCTCGGATGTTTGTGATTGGTATGTTTCACTTGCACAAACATTCACCTAACAATGAAATACAGACTCACACAAAAAACGAAGTGCACATTTCTGTCTTATTTTATTTGATGTCCCTTCTTTGCTGTCTCTCGTTAAACTGACTCTCCTCTCTCCTCTCAGATTCAATCAGTCTCGCATTCAATAGCCGATCATCCAATCACTCGCTCACTTCCCTCCCTCAGTCACATTATTTTCAGGAGGATTTATCACCACAGCATCAGGCCTTGCAAAGACCATCCTGCAAGGCACGGCGCAAGGAGGCAGAAAACGAGGGAGATGGAAAAAGAGATGGGAAGACAACATTCATTCTAGCTTGACACCGAGCGAAGCCATGAGGATGCTGAGGACTGAGAAAGATGGAGTGCTCTGGTTAAACGATCATCTGTGTTGCCTCAACAATTTTTAAGTTATGGGATAGGATAGTAAATGTCTGCAGATCCTGTGGCCCAATTTTCACTCAAATAAATACAAATCAGAACAGAAACCAACAATAAGTAATACCAGACTATAGTGAAATTTTATCTTTAAATTTATTATTAATAAACATACTTACCATGACTCAACAAGTGCAAACAACCCCGTTGGGGTGCCGGGGGTTTCAGTATAAATAGTATCCCCACTTTATGGAAATTTAGTGCTTTAAATTCCCACTGTCGCTGTCTTTCTCATTTGCTCTTTCTCATTCCTGCTCTTTTCTATCAATCTGCTATAATATCGTCTTCTTCGCTAGACCAGTCTCCTACCTTTTTTCTTGAAAACTCTTCCGGGACAAGACTCCTTATTTGTGTATGAGGTCTGTTGGATCAGCTTGGGAATATTGGAAGCTTTCTGCCAGGTGGTCACTAGGGCTTCCTATGATGTTATTATTTAGCAATGTAGGCATTTTATATGTATGTGTTTTGTTGAAAATTTATAATGATGTTTGTATTCTATTTTGTTTTTGTAAATGGGGGTTCGATAAGTTGGGGTGAAGCCTCAGCCGTCCCCTGCGTGGGATGTCTTTATTGTAAAGTGACTGGCTGGTGGAGAGCTTTCGGTTTTACCACTAGGGTTGTTTCAGCAGATCTTTTATGCGGATCGGGGGTTGTACGGTCCTGATTTGGCTCGGAAGAGTCCGCTGGACCTAAAGCAGTAATAACGTAATGTAAAGTGCAAACAATCAGCAGATTTGTGAGGTCAAAAGAAACAAAATTACCCGGAGCAATCTCCCTTCATCTCTTATAACGAACTGTGCATGCACACTGACCACATCCGCCTGAAAAGACCCAATGGTCGCATCTCGTAGCACTCTGATTTTTTATTTTCATGGCAGATAGATGGTCTAAAGGTTTGGCTTCTGTTTTTGCTTTCTCTATTATATTTATTTATGAGAATGTTTCCATGCAACAGCCATTCCTAATCTTATGAAAACAAGTAGCATGGAGATGAGGTGCTACAGAAGACTTCTGGGCATTTCCTATACCCAGCACATCACCAACGACAAAGTCCGACAGACCATCACACAAGCCATTGGACAACATGATGACATGCTTACAATGGTGAAGAAATGGAAACTCTGATGGTATGGTCACGTCACAAGAGCATCAGGCCTTGCAAAAACCATCCCGCAAGGAGGCAGAGGAAGAGGGAGACAGAAAAATAGGTGGGAGGACAACATTCAAGAATGGTCTGGCTTGACACTGAGTGAAGCCACTAGGGTTGCTGAGGACTGAGAAAGATGGTGTACGCTAGTTAAACGATCATCTGTGGTGTTCTAACGATTTTCGAGTTACGGGATAGGATAGGATAGAATAGGATAGCATACAAGCTCATTGCTGATGCATCACATCTTCATCAATAAAGGGCAATGCTAGTACTGAACAACTTGGACCTTGAAGACCTTACAGCAGTCAACATTTAAAACACTCACACATACATATGAACAAGTATTCATTCCTACGAGTCATACACTGACGTACATGTATACGATTCTTACACACAAACTTTCATCTCTCACAACTGAAAGCACTAAATTAAATGCAACTCGAACACACAATAATTATTATCAATGTCCACAAGAATAATTATTATCAATGTCCATAAACACACCATTGTGGAAAATACACGTCAAAATTCTGACGAAGAAAAAATACTATCAAAAAACATACTATCAAAAAATGTCGCTATCATCACAGATGAAGCTCTGAACAAAATATTATAATCATTGAGCTAATATGAAGTTATATATACTGACCCCATTAATTAACAGAAAACAAAGACGACGCAAACTTGAAATTACTGACATTATTTAATGTGGACCAAGTGTGACCGCTGAAGGTTCACTGGACTAGAAATAAAATCAAATCAAACATTATTTAATGATAAGTCATACATGGGTAATTTAACATAAGTTAAAATCACAGTTGTTATATAACTTAATAATAGTATAACTTAGGTTTGAAGAAGGGGAACTTGAGGGATATAACTTTATAATAGCATAACCTTAGCTTTGAAGGGGAACATGAGGACTAGTGAGGTTCTTTTTGCCTCGAACCTTGATATCACTTCAATCCACTTTTGGTTATAGTTGTGTTTTTTTCTCTCTCTCATATCATTAACGGATGTCAAATAAAACAAAGGAAGTCCCTCTTGCCATACTGAGCACAACAAAATAATTGTTAAATATGTTAATGCTTGTGAACACATTGTGGGGAAATTTTTTAAAAAAATCTTCACCACAGGAAGCACCTCTTGAAAACAAAATAATTTCAAAATATTTCAAAGTTTGTGAACACATTGTGGTGAAAATCATCATGATCATCATCATGATCATCATCATCACCATCACCACCATTATTGAAAGTATTTCTAGAACACACCAACAAACAGGCAGCATAACAAATGGTGTAAGCCGAAGGGGGCTGAATCAGGCTCTGCTCACAGGATGAAAAGTGTGAAAAGGCGGAAGACTATTTATATTTTAACTCTTAGCGTCCTATAACGCGGTAAAGCGCGCCTCGCCCGTAATCCTGAAGCGCGGTAATGCGCGCCTCGTTAGTGCACCTTTTAGTCATGAAATCACAGGAAATAGGAACTCTCCAGTGCGTGAGAGAAGGTTTAGTCAACTTCCGGAAAGGTTCACGTGTGTTTTCCGCTATCGTTTTCGCATGTTTGACGTGGTTTTGTGTACTTTTTTAACAATTTTGTTCGAGGTTTGAGTTTGCGAAATTTTCCGCCAAGATGGCAGGGGATAGCTCCGACAGTAATAGTGAGTTTGGTAACCTTATCGATGAGCTTATTGCTGAAAGAGCACAAGGACTTGGTGTAGACAACCAGAGTGAGTTTTCTTGTCTGTGTTGACTGTCTGTGCACACATTCACATGCAATCCACTCTGTCTTGTTGTTGTTTTATTAACATAGTCCATAACATACCTGTAATTATGAATTAATTACAAGATTCCAACAGGTAAAAATAGTACTAAAGTCAAAATGGTTCTTTGGATACATAGAATAACCATTTTGTAAACATATCCTAAAATATGAAGTCAATGTGACAATAAATAAATTTTTTGCATTTTTTTCAAATTCATAACCCAATTTATTGCAATAAACTTGAAATCCTTAGGCGCAAATGTACAGAAAACCTTATAGGACGCTAAGAGTTAATAATATCACAACCTTTAAACATTTCAGCAGTTCTTTGAGCTGGACAAGTGCACTAAACAAGAACAATTCCTTACTTTACTAGTCGAATTCCCAAGTCTGGGAATGAAATCCAACCAAGCCTATTGTCTAGCCTTAAAAGGCCAAGATTGGCTAGGGGCAGTCTTTGAACATTTCTATGGAGATTTGAACTAGCAAACATGAACGGTCACTCTAACCGCTGAGCTGCAGCATCCCTACCTAGGTTAGGAGGTGCTAGGAGCAGGGTTGTGTGCAGGGCCAATGTCAGTGCCAGAGGCAAAGATAAGTTGATGAAGGTTTCTGCGCCTAGCTGGTTGTCCACAGCCTGGGCACTTCTTCTCTCCCTTTAACAAACATGAGGCAAACACAACTGGTTAAAATCATCAATAATAATAATAACGCTATGCACGCCCTATTTCTAAATCAGACTCAAAGCGTGGCGATCCGTAACTAACATACACATAGTAATAATAAGTATAATAATCATATTAACTCGTCTCGCCATGACATTTTTGTACCGGGATAGATTGTAAAGTAATGCAGAAAAAAGTAATCCTCACATAAACTTTTACCATTTTCCAACCCAAGTTTCTTCCCTTAGACTATGTATTGCTATTTATGGTTTAGTTTGAAGTTACGTGAACAGAAGTCTCTTTTTTTTTTTTTTTACTGTGCTATTTATGATTTAGTTTGCAGTTATGTGAACAGAAGTGTCTTTTTTTTCTGTGCGACAAGTTTGCATGATTATTGTTTGTTATTGGACAAGTGCTCACAACTGCATGTAAATATTTTATGGTGTGTTTGACATGGACAACTGCAGTAAACAAAACAAAATAAAGCAGCATCAGCATCCCTTGGTGAGCAAATTGTTTATGCGTGACTTTTTTTTATTGTGGACGTTTACATACCTATTTTGATGGCCTGTGAGCAAAACATGTATATTGTTACTAGTTAGCTTACCACAAGGCCAGAAAGTACACATAATGATAACCTATAACATTACTAAATAGGTAATTCAGATAGTCTTCTATGATTTTTTGGTAATGTAAAATTATATGCGACAGTGTGGGTGACCATTTTGGGCGTATCAACAAGGAGTTAATAATAATAATAATAATAATAATAATATAATAGTGTAAGAATTATTATAATGTCGAATATGATAAGCACACAATTTCGCTTGCAACGCTTAAGGACAAATAAAGGTCTTTATCTGTAATTAATAATAATAATGGTGTGTACCTGGAAAATGTGACGCCAGCACTTGAAACAGCAGACGTGGTCACAAGGACTCAATTTAAATGGAATATGTGCCTCTCCTCCACACTCCCGACACTTGTAGCCTGCTGTCCACACAAATCACACACAAAAACATTAGGGATCTTTTGGAAGCCAGTCAATCCGTTGCGAAAGTGATTCTACACTACTTTGTCTTTTTGTGGCTATACGCCCACGCAATGACGAACTTGACCTACTTGCGAACCTCGCTTCAAACTACGTTCTAAGTCTCAAAACAAGTGCAGATCCCCATGTTCACATTTAAAATGTTTAAGTAAGGTCCCTTTAACAAAATCATATCATGTTGGTTGTCATACAAGTGATGTAGTAAGCCCTTTTCCACAAAATTGACTTTCGTGGGGGTTTCATGAACTTTCACCTTTGCATACTAATAAGAGCATAAACTGCTGCAGTCACGGACACAAAGTAGGAAAAAATCAAACGAAAATCCCTCGCTTCCGAAAGATCCCTATTGTATCATCTGAGAGTGTTTTCTTACAGTGCAGCACATTGAGAAATACAAGTAAAACACTCCACACAAAACAGACTGATCCAGCAACTCACATAACCCACTTACATTCTATACTAAATACTGACTAAATGGGTAAACCAATAAACAAATACATTGAAAACACTGTCATAGAGCTAAGTTTTGAATAAAAAGCTACAAAAAGCACTGAAGCCTACCAAGCTGCTAGTTTGTGTGCAGTATTGCTAATGCGTGACACCTCAGACTTTTCGGCCAGTGCGAAAAGTGCTAAAGCAGTACACAAAGTCAACAGGAGCTGAAAAATGCAGTGATCCGTAGAAACCAACCTGGTACTGGCTAGTTCAACAACCGCCACACAAAACGGTGATTAGGCCTTTAAATGCGTGCTTTACGCCCATTTGTTTGTACAGAGAATGGTGCTATAGAAAAGCGTGTTTTTTTTCATTATGATTTTTATTACTGTTTAACATTATCATTAATGAGCAGCATTTGGAAGGGAGATAACCCTGTCAAAGTTCAATCCTGGGATGTAAACTAGAGCTAACAGAACCTAACTGCAGCTAATCCTTAAGCTGGCTGTGACGACAAAAGTCGTGCTATACAATTCCTCTGATTCAATTGATCGTGGTTATTTCCCTTTTGTCATACCTGAAATGAATGGCTTCCTGTTCATCACCGCATTCAACGAAGACGAACCTGAACATGAATTGTAACGTTTTGAAGGAGGTTATGCAATATTTTAAAATAACTGAACACAGAACTATTTCTTTCCTTCATGAATGTTAGCTGATCACACCAGGGTAAGAGCTAAGTTGACCAATACTGAGTAGGACAGGGAGATAATCCTTCTTCTTCTTCTTCAGATTAATGTGCAAACCCCAATGTTGGGGAACAATACACATGTGTGGGACTCGACGGGAGCATGCGCTGGCACGTTAAAACAAACCACAAACAAAAAAAAAACAAACAAAAAAAAAAACAAAAAAAAAAAAAACAACATTCAGGCACCCACCCCCTCTACTAGGGGAAGGGGGGGACACAGTGGGGTTTGGAGGACAAAACTATGATACACTAATAGATTATTTAAAATAATTAAGAAATTAATAATAGGTACAGGTAGCCCCTTAATAAGGCTTTTCTTTAACAAAATACTTTATTATTATATTTATTTATTTATTATAATTTATATATATATAATTTTTTTTTCCAATGAGATATTTACAAATGGAGCCATCCTTCCATTGCTGATTTGAAGGCGGGGACTGACTTAGTGGTTGTGATTTCATCAGAGAGAGAGTTCCAGAGACGGATAGAGGAGGGGAAGAAGGAATGTAGGTGAGCATTGATTCTAGATTGGGGCACCTGGAGCTTCGCCTGCTGTCCTCTGGTGGCACGTGCTGCTGGTTTAAGATGTGAACCAGCAGGGATATCGACTTGGTCACTGATGATCTTATACAGCATTGCAGCTTTGTCGATCTTGCGACGCTCAGACAGGGTCTGCAGGTTTAGCTGACGGACAAGCGCAGAGGCGCTAGACCGGGGACTGAAGTCATGCAGGATCCTTCGGGCCGCTCTTCGTTGGACCAGTTCCAGGGTGTCGCTCAAGTTCTGTTGAAAGGGATCCCACACTGGGGAAGCGTATTCCAGGACTGGTCGGACTAGGCCTTTGTAACAGTGCGTCTGGACGGCAGTGGGGCATCCCTTCAGGTTTCTGTAGACGAAGGCGCTGGTTTGGTTCGCTTTGGCAGCCAAAGCGTGAACATGCTTCCCCCAGTGGAGTTTCTCTGTAAGCTCGACACCGAGGTACTTAACACTGTCCACCTGCTCGAGCGTGTGACCGTGGAGGGTGTAGTTTGAGCGGGTAGGTTTCTTTTTGTTGGTAACAGATAGGACATGGCACTTGGCAACATTGAACTCCATCTGCCACATCTCCTCCCACTTTTCCAGGGTCGCTAGGTCTTCTTGTAGGGAGACAGCATCTTGTTGAGTCTTGATGCGCTGGTAAAGGATGGTGTCATCAGCGAATAACCTGACGTTGGCCTTGATGTTGTTGCCCAGGTCATTGATGTAGACTAGGAAGAGCGTCGGGCCGATGACGGATCCTTGGGGGACACCCGAGGTCACCTGGCCCATACTAGACGACTCCCCCTCCACAACAACTTGCTGGGTTCTTTGAGCCAGGAAGTTCTGTATCCAGCTCAGGGTCTTCCCTCTGATGCCGTAATGGTGGAGCTTGATGATGAGGCGTTGGTGGGGCACTTTGTCAAATGCTTTGGCGAAGTCTAGGAGAATGGTGTCCGTCTGTCCTCCCTTGTCCAGCTCATGTACTAGATCGTCAGTTGTGAGAATGAGCTGGGTTAAACAAGAACGCCTCTTACGGAACCCATGCTGGGAGTTACTGAGGATGCCGTTCCTGGTGAGGTGGTCGGTAATGCCTGTGCGGACGATGTGCTCCATAAGTTTAGAGCAGACAGAAGTGAGGGAGATTGGGCGGTAGTTGGCCGGTTGGCTGCGGTCGCCCTTTTTAAATATGGGCTGAACGGTGGCGTGACGCCAAATAGTGGGGATCTGGCCAGTCTTAAGAGAGGTGGTAAAGAGTGTGGTGAGGGCAGGGGCAAGCTGTTTTGACAGGGACTGGAGGAGGCGGCAAGGGATGCCGTCAGGTCCGGCAGCCTTTCTTGGGTTTAGGTTCTGCAGCAGCTTCTCCACTCCGATGAGAGAGATGTTAATGTCGGGCATATCGGGGTAGGGGCTGTTGCCAAGATCTGGTAGGTTGTCAAGATCTTCCTGCGTAAATACTGAGCAGAACTGTTCGTTAAGGATGTCTGCTTTTTCTTTGCTTTCACTGTATGTGAGGCCATTTTTTCTTAAAGGTGCTATGCCATTTGAGTCTGCTTTTTTTGTCTTTATGAGTTTCCACAGGTGTTTCGAGGAATCTTCTTCTATGAAGCTCTTAACATAGTTTTGGTAGGCAGCTCTGTTTTCTTTCCTGGTTGTTTTCTTGAGTTGTTGGAATTTGTCCCAGTGTTCTTGTTTGTTGGTATTCTTGGCCCTCTTCCATGCTCTCAGCTTACGTCTAGATAGTCGTTTCAGTTTACTGCTGATCCATGGTTGATGATAACGCGTTGAGGACTTTTTCATTGGGACATGCTTTTCCATCATGGTTCTAAGATGGGAATGAATTGCTGCCCATTGATCTTCTACTGTGGCTGGTGGCAAAAGGACAAACTGTTCAGAGAACATATCCGTTTCAGTCTTCATGGCCTCAAAGTTGGCTTTCTTCCAGATACTGATGGTGTGTGGTACACGTTTCGTTTTCTTGGCCACCAAGCGGCTGTCGATGAGGACGATGTCATGATCACTAAGCCCAGGAATGACTGTCGATCTGCTGACAAGATTGGGACGATTAGTGCAAAAAATGTCGAGGATGGCGTTATTTCTGGTGGCAGTGTTGACGACTTGGAGAAGGCCCATGTCGTTAATCTTGTTAAGAAAGGTCTGGTTAGTGTAGGCAGGGTACTGGTGCCCAGTAATTTGCTGGGACTCCCAGTCGATGTCAGGGAGATTAAGGTCTCCACCGATCCAGAGTATGTCGTCTTTATTGAGACTGTCCAGGCATGCGGCGATGGCGTCTATCTGATCAGGTGTGTTGTCTGATGGGGTTCTGTAAATTGAGCCGACTGTGAGAGGTCTGGATCTGCCCTGGGTCTGTATCTGGACGAAGACAGCATCTGTCTGGCTATTGTTAATGAGTTGGTGTGCTATGAGGTCACTTTTGGTGGCTACTAAGGTGCCTCCCTTGCCGTCGTGGCGGTCATGTCGAAAGAGATTATAGTTTGGGGGGAAAATTTCCGAGTTAGTAATTTCGGGCTTGAGCCAGGTTTCTGAACCGAGGATAATGTCAGCGTTCGTGGACTGGAGAAGGTTCCAGAATTCTGCTTTCTTGGGGCGAATGCTTTGGAAGTTCACTACAAGAGTTCTGAGGCATCTGTCTTGTTTGACGGGGGCTGGGTGGGAGCTAAGGGCAGAGGATGCTAGAGACACTGGGGTCTCAGGGGAGGAGTCAAAACTTGGTGGTCTGACATTACCTTGTGGGGTAGAAAAATGTGGTGGGGTGTATGATGGGTGGAACGCATCATCACCTGATGTGTGGCTTATGTCACTGCACAGAGATGAAGGGGTGGCTGATGTTGATGACAGTGACGAGGCACGAGAGATCTCACAAAGAGATGAGCGGGTGGGGTCTGCAGACACTGTTGCAAATAACTCACTTGAGAAATTTGGCAAGCCACATGACCAGCAGTACCATGAGATGTTTGGCTGAAGCACTTCAATTTCATAGATGGTATCTCGCATATTGACGCAACGTGCATGAAACCAAGTCTCACACCTGTCACAGCAGACAGCTCTGTCAACCCATTTCACGCGTAAGGAACAGACTCCACATTTGTCTTTCATGTGTTGCAAAGCCATAATGGCAAACAGGGGCCCTAATATGGCAATAAGGTGAAGGATAAGGTGTTTGGTGTACATTACACGGAGAGATGATTAATCATTAATGATTAAACCCATACAGTGTAAGTCTTGGCCTAGCCTGTCAGTTCAACCCTACTGTTGTAATCCGGCTAAGTCGACCAGTGCCTAAACAGGTTTTACTCACCTCCCAAACCTCGATCCCGCGACATTTTGTCCTGGGCGGCCATCCTCTGCAGTTTTTCTCTCTGTGTTGCCGTGTCCGGGTGTGTTGATGGTGTAATGCTCAGCCCCTGCCCCACACCTGCTGCATTTTCCGCAGTTCCCGTTGTATTTTGACACTGAGCTCCTGCTGCCCATGATGGCTCCATATCTTCCATAGAAGATTGTGAAGCACTCTCAGTCAATCTTGATTTGCTTTGAGTCAGAGGTGAAGAGTGCTGAGTCAAAGCATCACCGTCTCTTGATTCAATCACCGAAACTGAACTGCTTATAGGGCGAATCCCTTCACAAGCTTTGGCAGTTGTGTTTGTCGCAAATCTTTCTTGTGTTGCCTTCTGAGGTGAATTTGTCTGTGCAGTAAACTTCTGAGAATCAGGTTTATTAGTCAACCTAGCTGCTGAAGAACATTGTTCGCTTTGGGTTGGAGGGTGATGGTTATCAGCCGCTCTTTTAGAAGTGGAATCAGTCACTGGGGTCTTGGAAATGGTGGACTGGCTGTTGGATGTTGACCACTGTCCAAGACTGACGCTATTATTACTACCACTGTTGCTGCTGAGGCCAGGTCCATCCAGCTTGCTGCGCTTCTCTTGTTGGGCTGAAATGAAAATATTTTCAGTGTCAAAGAATGAATGAACATTAACCAAGCACTTTTCCAATGTAGCCTTTAGTACAAGCAAAATGTCTTATGTGGTCAATATTTCCCTCAAAAAGTATGTTTATTTTTTTACATTAATTTATTTATATTTAATCATTCTTATGTAGCGCTTTTCTACCTCAAGCGCTGCTCAAAGCGCTGGGTAAGTTTACATGAAACTTTTTCATGAGGTTTGTATAGTTAATAATTTTTATTTAAAAAAAAAATAATAACGATCAAAGTATTTATTTATTAAGCTCTTTTTCCAACTCAAAATTTTGTAAATTTGTTAAAATTAAATCTGGGAGATGATTAAATGCTACCCCCGTTGGGGTGCCGGGGGTTTCAGTATAAATAGTATCCCCACTTTCTGGAAATTTAGTGCTTTAAAATTAAAATTTTATCTCTAAATTTATTATTAATAAGCATACTTACCATGACTCAACAAGTGCAATGTTTTGGCGTTGCTAGGTGATAGTGCCCTTTTAGCGGAAGCTGGCAAAAACAAATCCAACATAGAGTTGCTTCCCCTGCACCAAACCGTCCCGTGCCCCACGTGCCACAATACGCGTCTAAGCGCTCACGGCAAAGGACAGCACACCTCATTTCTTATTTGGAACTGCGGGGAGGTGGGAGGGACATTAAATTGAGTCATGGTAAGTATGCTTATTAATAATAAATTTAGAGATAAAATTTTAATATTAATTACACATACTGTACCATGACTCAACAAGTGCAGATTAGCACGAAAAGGACGGAGGGAAGCAACTTTATCTGAAACAAACTTACCGTGAACAGGCTGGAGAAGAGGACCGGGACTGTAGGGCCATGACCACAGAACCGACTCCAAGAAGCCATCCTCTCGAGTATGGCAGGACAGAAACAGGAAGCAAGCTGGAACCGGCCGAGGTCTCCTGAAGCCCAGAAAGCCCCTATAGAAGGCCGGACAACAGCCAAGCGTGAAGACGGAGAACGCTTGGATTGCCGTGTGGAATCCCGGATCGAGGCTGCAGAAGCGATCGCGCCCCGAGAGCGAGAGGAATGCACCGCCCCTGGGAAAGACGAAGGAGATCGGGGAACCAGGGCTGAGCTGGCCAAAAGGGAGCCACGAGAATGAGAGAAGGGGACTCCTCTTCAGCTTTCCTGAGAACCCGCGGAAGGAGGGGGAATGGAGGGAAGGCATAAGCCTCCAACCCCTCCCAAGAAATGGACAAAGCGTCCACCGCCCAAGCCAGGCAATCTGTGACCGGCGACACAAACAGGGGTAGCCTGGAAGAGTAACGAGTGGCAAAAAGATCAATCAGAGGTTTAAACCACGCCGCCCAAACTGGTTGAAGAACAGAGTGGGACAGCGTCCATTCCGTGTGGACCACACAATGAGGGCGACTCAGAAGATCGGCCAAGACATTGACAGAGCCGCTGACATGCTTGGCCACAAGCGTACAACCGAAATCAGCTAACCACAAAAGGAGGCTCTCCACCATCATGGAGAGAGCAGGGGAATGGGTACCCCCGAAGTGGTTGATGAGAGAAACCACAGTGGTACTGTCGGAGCGAACGAGCAAGAGGCCCCGAGGCAGGGAGGGAAGAAAACGATGAAGAGCCAGGCAAACGGCTTCCATCTCCAGGTGACTGATATGCCAAGACAGCTGGTCCTGAGACCAAAAACCGTGGGCTGAAAGGCTGCCAGTATGCGCACCCCAACCGACCAAAGACGCATCCGTGAAGATTTCGGCCACCGGAAGCGGAGGGGAGATAGGCACCCCCGAAGAAAGCCACTCAACATTCCGCCAAGGAAGCAGAGAAGCGCGAAGGTCCGCCGTGACCGGAAAAAGAGCGTCCCAGGAATCGCTGGACTGACTCCAACGGGAAGAAAGCCAACGTTGAATCGGCCGCTTGCGAACTCCCGCGAGGGGAACCAGAGGAACCATAGACTCAAACGACCCCAAAAGAGAGGCCATAAATCTGGCTGACACGAAATCCTGACTCTCCAAAAGTAGCAGAAGGGACTGAAGCTTCTGCACCCGACGAGCCAAAGGGCGGACCGACCAATCGCGAGTGTCGAACGACATTCCCAGGTAGTTGAAAACCTGAGATGGAGACAACTCAGACTTGAGAGGGTTCATAGAGAACCCCAAGCGCCGAGCCCAAAGGAGAACGAGCCTGGTGTGCACAAGACAGAGATCGTGAGAACTAGCCTTGACCAACCAGTCATCAAGATAAGCAGAGAACCGCACCCCGAGTCCGCGGACTACGGCAGCAAGTTCTTTGACAATCCTTGTGAAAACCCAAGGACTGAGAGACAAACCAAAGGGAAGGGCTTTGAAATGAAAAACCCGATCTCTCCAGACGAAACGCATCCAACGCCTGTGAAGAGGATGAATAGACACATGGAAATAGGCGACAGAAAGATCGATAGAGGTAGCCCAATCCCCCAGGCGCAGAGACATACGCACCGCAGCGGGAGTTTCCATGCGGAAACGAATGCGGCGAAGAAACTTGTTCAACGAGGAAAGATCGAGCACCGGGCGCCAACCGCCGGATGCCTTCGGGACAACGAAGAGGCGGCCGTAAAACCCCGGGGAGTGAGGGCAAAGGACCTCCTCTATAGCGCCCTTCTGGAGAAGGGCTATGACCTCCGCATCGAGAATCGCCTGAGCCTCAGGAGGAGACAGGGGGCGAAACAAAGGCGGGGAGCGACGAAGCGGGGGCCGAGAGGAACCCCACTGAAGTTTGAACCCCGACCGAATCACCTCTAGAACCCAACTGCTAGCAGAGGGGAGGCCGAGCCAAGCATGAAACTGACGAGCCAAGCCACCTGCCCGGAGGGGTAGAACACCTAGGGGTGGACAGGCCGGGATAGGACTGGTGGAAAACGCGCCACTGCGTAAACGCCCACGGCCTACCTCAACCCTGCCACGGGAAGAGGAAGTACCACACGGCCCACCCCGAGGAGAGAGACCACGGACCGAGCGATCTCGACACCTGTCAGGAAAGAAAGGCGGGGCCGAAGGGGTGTCTCGAGCCCAGAAGGCGAAACCAACCGACTGGGACCGGTCCGACTCCTCGCGAACAGCTGTGCGAACATAAGGACCAAACAGAGAGTCGGGTACCAAGGGTCCCACCCGAAGCGAGGAGGACAAGAGCGGAGGCAACGGAGACGCTGACTGAAGAAAAGCGTCACGACGCGCAAGAAGCAGGTTGACATAGGCAATAGCCTGCGATTCGCAACCCAGAACGATGGAGGTACAGAGGGCCTGCAACAAGGACCTCACCGAAATCAACGAACCCTCCTCGCAGAAAACGTGCCCAGAAAGAAAAGCAGAAGACAGCGCAGCAGAAAGTGCGTCAGCGAGAGAAGCATACTCAAGTGACCTAACAATAGCCTCCTCTATCTGTGCCAGACCACCGACTGGAACAGGAATCGATGAAGGAGGCAAAGGCTTGAGGCCCCCCAAAAGAGCAAGATCATCCTGGGAAACCGGGAGCGATGACTTCGGAAGAAAAGACCGAGAGAGGAACCTCCCGGGAACACCGGTCAATGAAGACAAACTCAAAAAAGAGCCCACAGCGGAAGCTCTAGGGAACCGAGGGACTTCCTCAAACGAAGAGGAAGGGGCCTCGCCCTCTTCAAGTCCTCTAGCCGTAGAAAAGGCCCAATCCACAAAACGTTTAACACTAGGAGACTCCCTGAATACAAGGCAAGCCTCATCAGACTCGGCAGAAGCAAGAGTCCCGCCTAGGAAGGAATGGAGGTGTGGTAGGGGCACCGAAACCTCCTCCACCACCTGAGGACAAAAAGCCGCAGCGTGTTGAACCGCCTCTCTAAAAAGAGCCTCAGGGTTAAGGGCCGGATAGAACGCCCCAGCACCCGAGAAATCAGGAACTAGGGTAGGAGGAACCAAGAGTGCCCCATCCCCACCAGAAGGCGGCGCGTACAAAGGCAAAGCGGCGTTCGCATGTAATCCGGAGGAAGGTAACGAAAAAATCGAACCAACAGCACCGGAAACCAGTACCCCCGACCCACAACCGAAACCGGAAGTGACAGAGGTCGAAGGGTGAACAGGGTAAGCTTGACCCAAACCGGAAACGGAAGGGGGCCACGGGCAAACCGTACCCCCCGATCCGGAAACCGGAGCCCCCGCCCCACGACCGCAAGCGGAAGTGGAGTACAAAGGAGGATGAGAAGGAGAATCCAAACCGGAAAAGGAAGAGGGTGACGGGTGTACCGTACCCCCCGTACCGGAAACCAGATCCCCCGCCCCACGACCGCAAGCGGAAGTGGAGTACAAAGGAGGATGAGGGGGAGAATCCAAACCGGAAAAGGCAGAGGGTGACGGGTGTACCGTACCCCCCGTACCGGAAACTAGAGCCCCTGCCCCACGACCGCAAACGGAAGTGGAGAGCAATGAGGGCTGGAGTGGGGAGATGAGGGACAAACCGGACGAACCGGAAGCCACACCCCTTGTCGCAGCTGGACGTAACACTGCGTGCAGTGCTGTACGTGACCCAAGCTTGACATTAGCCCGAAGGCCCGACCCGGTCTGAATCCCGCAGGAAACAGAAGGGAAGGCTTCGGCAGGGAGCTTATCCGGCCGTGCCGGGGCGTCCCTGCCGGACATTTAATGTGGTCCTAAACTAGGGCGACCACTTATATAAGCCAGAAGTCCCGACCCGGTCTGAATCCCGTAGGAAACAGAAGGGAACGGCTTCAGCAAGTAGCTGGCCCGGCCGTGCCGGAGCGTCCCTGCTGGAAAATGTTATGTGGTCCTAAACTAGGGCGACCACTTATATGTTTCTGGTCGAAACCTTGACCAGAAACGGCCCCAAGGTCACTTCTGGCAAGACCAAGGAGCCCCTCTCACCTCACTACCACCACTCCCCACCTCTTCACCACCACTTCTACTGACCTGAAAGGCAGAAGACAACGAAGAAGGGGGCGCAGGAGTGGACAAACAGCGAAGCCAACGAAGCAAAGCGGTAGTGAAGACGGCAGAAGAGGGGACGGAAGAAATCCCGGACGTAGCGGGAGCTGCGCTAACAGCAACAGAAGGGACCGTAAACCGACCTATCTAGCGTGAACAGACGACAAAGGAGAGACACGCAGCAACGGAGTGGAACACGACGAATCGCTGCGGTAATAGGGTATTAAACCAGCAAAATGGAGAAAACCTTTCAACTCCGCCGGCAGCAGCAATAACGAACTACCGGGCGAACGCAGTAAGCCAGCAAAAAGAGAGCTACAATAGGCACAACCACTCTAACCAAGTGCCAAATAAGGAATGAGGTGTGCTGTCCTTTGCCGTGAGCGCTTAGACGCGTATTGTGGCACGTGGGGCACGGGACGGTTTGGTGCAGGGGAAGCAACTCTATGTTGGATTTGTTTTTGCCAGCTTCCGCTAAAAGGGCACTATCACCTAGCAACGCCAAAACATTGCACTTGTTGAGTCATGGTACAGTATGTGTAATTAATTTCCCATTGTCGCTGTCTTTCCCATTTGCTCTTTCTCATTCCTGCTCTGTTCTATCAATCTGCTATACTATCTTCTTCTTCGCTAGACCAGTCATCTACCTTTTTTCTTGAAAACTCTTCCGGGACAAGACTCCTTATTTGTGTATGAGGTCTGTTGGATCAGCTTGGGAATATTGGATGCTTTCTGCCTGGTGGTCACTAGGGCTTCCTATGATGTTATTATTTAGCAATGTATGCATTTTATATGTATGTGTTTTGTTGGTAATTTATAATGTTTGTATTCTATTTTGTTTTTGTAAACGGGGGTTCGATAAATTAGAGTACAGCCTCAGCGTCCCCTGCGTGGGATGTCTTTATTGTAAAGTGACTGGCTGGTGGAGAGCTTTCAGTTTTACCACTAGGGTTGTTTCAGCAGATCTTTTATGCGCATCAGGGGTTGTCCGGTCTTGATTTGGCTCGGAAGAGTCCGCTGGACCTAAAGCAATAATCATGTAATGTAATGTAATGTAATGATTAAATGCTGCTTGCCTGGAGTATGGGCGTGGATAAGTCGTTTGTTGGATATGGCATCTTCAGGTCTGTAGTGACTGGCCTGTCCCGTCAATGACACGCACAGTGAGTCAAACTCTGCCTTGTGGCTGCCATGAACAAAGCGATAAAACTCTGCAAATAACACAATGCTCATGGATAAAACTGCAAATAAAAAAATAAAACTAAATAACACAAACTTTCAGCGATAAAACTGCGCAAATAACACAACATTCAGCAATAAAACTGTGCAAATAACACAATTTTCAGGGATAAAACTGTGCAAATAAGATGTCCAGTGATACAACTCTGCAAATAAGACAATGTTACATCTCTGTTGTGTGTGGTGTTTCTTTTTTAATCACTTGTCGTCGCAAGTTTTGATCCTTGTGTAAAGAATGTGTTGTGAGACTGCCTACCTTCTTGGGGTAAAAACTTCCACAACATAAAGAAAACATTCATAGTCGGGATAAGGTCACTACAGGGACGGGTGGTTGAAAAGTAGCTCCCTATTAATCATTGCTTAGTAGTAGATCTGCATGTGAATGAAACAAATTGTATTGTGATCCTTATAGTGGTAGAATTTAAAATGACGATCTCTGATTTTATCTCACAGTGACCACAGCGACCGATAATGGTGTGTGGCCTGACACTGTGTGAGCGAGCTCAGCTGGCATTAAGACAGGAGAAAACACAAGACCCAGTGTCAGGCAATCAGCCACTGTGGACTGCCCTGGTCACCTCAACCATACTGTGAATAAATACCCAAATATGTCCACACAAAACATTCATCACTACCATACCTGTAAGGTTTGTTCTTGCATGAACACATTTTCAATGGGGGTGAAGAGAGTGAAGTTTAGCCTAATGAATAAAAAAAATGTGTAAGTGTCATTCTCTCATTGGAGCACAAACATGTCTCCCCTCCGCGTTACGTAAGACTGGAAAAATCCCTATACGAAGCTCACGAATTTATCCAAAAGGGGGAATATTTTTGTGACATGAGAAGAGTCAAATTAATTAATTTAAACTTTTTTTTATATAGCGCATATCCAGCTCACGAGCTGCTCAAGGTGCTGGTCGATACAGGATCTAACTCCAGCAGCCACAGAAGCAGACTGATCCGATGTGGGGCGGGTCAAGAAGTTTGCTGAAGTGAAGTACGGACTTACTGCGGAAGAGGTGAAAGTCCTGGGCCTGGGCTGTGAAGAGGTCAGCCAGGATAGGAGTGATGGCGCCCAGGTCTCCAGACTTCTTGTACTGCTGTAAGGTCAGGGAAAACTTCTTGTAGTCTCCCGCTGTTAATACGCTCTTTACCTGCATGACACAACATTAATTTTCTGTAGCAGAATGGTCCGACTCTGGCCAAAGGTCTGGCTTTTCGAGTAAACTTTCTCACCTCAAAACTTGGTGAACGACCATGTCTCAAGTGAAATGTATGTATGGTACTAAAAATCGGCCTGAACTTTTTCTTTTCTCATAGTATATTGCTATCAATCGTTATGTTCCTAGATTCTGCATCAGTCCTGTAGTTTCTTAGTCACTGTGTCTGCTGGAAGGCACATCAAAAACCTGGAATTTCTTCCTCCAGCATCGCCCCATGTACCCATGACTACCCTATCCTATCCTGTAACTCGAAAGTCGTTGGGGTACCACAGATGATCGTCTAACCAGCATACTCTATCATTCTGTCCTCAGCAACCCTCAGTGCTTCGCTTAGTGTCAAGTCAGTCCATTTTCAAATGTTGTCCTCCCACCTCTTTTTCTGTCTCTCTCTCTCCTGCCTCATTGCACCGTGTCTTGCAGGATGGTCTTTGCAAGGCCTGATGATCTGGTGACGTGGCCATACCATCAGAGTTTCTGTTTCTTCACCGCTGTGAGCATGTCATTATGTTGTCCAATGGCTTGTGTGATGGTCTGTCGGACTTCATCATTGGTGATGTGCTGGGTATAGGAAATACACAGAAGTCTTCTGTAGCACCTCATCTACATGCTTTGTATTATTCGTTGTAGGTCTTCTGTGAGCGTCATGTTTCGCAAGCATATAGGAAAATGGATATGACAAGGGAACGCAGCAGCCTTACCTGACGGTCCTGTCTTTCCAAATGGGCTTCAACCTTGTCAGGGCAGCCGCTGTTTGTGCAATCCTGGAGAGCTCTTCCTGTCACGACCCACTGTCTGATACAATTACTCCTAAATATTTGAAGCTATGCACCATGACTGAGGGATTGGTCTTGGACTTTGATGTCTGTGTTGATGCCATTGGTGTTGTTGGTCATCATTTTGGTCTTCTCTGCACTTATTCCCATTCCAAAGGCTCTGGAAGTGGTGTCAAACCTTTGTATCAGCTGTTCAAGTTCTTGTTCTTCTCCAGCCAATCCATCAGTGGCATCCGCAAAACAGAGGTTGGAGATAATGACTACTTAAACACCACTAAAGTAGGAAACCTTCACACAATTTTGTACTACTTTTGTGTACTCAGGATTCCTTTCATTTGCATCCTATTTGAAACACCTACTACAAGTACTTCAAAACATTCTTTTCAATACTGCATGCCACAGACCACGCTGCCTCCATCACGACAAGACAAAACAGAAGCGAAATGCAACAGACCTCGGCCAGGTAGTTTTCTGCCAGGCTGAGATGAGCACTGCTACGCTGTGACGACGGCTTGCTGCTGCTGCCGGAACCGTCCCCAATAGATTTTCTCTCTGTCTGCGATGAACCCGTTTTGTCGTTGGGCTGGGAAAAAGACCAAACAAAACATGATGACAATGAGAAAAAAATGTGTACCTAAACCAACAGAATGCTAATAAAGACAAGAATTATTCATGGGGTTCAATTTAAATGTCGCCCATTTTACTATCATAATGCACACTATATCTACAGGGCGCGAAATTAAGGCGGGTCTGGGGCGAATTACCCTCAAATGTTGATTCGGACCCGCTCTTTTCATTTCTAGCGTGCCCGATTTCCCCGCAAAAAAAATGGCAACTACGTTACAAAGTTGAGTAATCAATTCATTTTTACTGAAAAAAATCTTCGATGCAAAAATTATTTTTGAGTGAAAAGTAGAAGGCAATAATAAATCTTCGAAAATCGATGTCGAGTACCCATCGCGCTATATGTTGCTATGGATGCGAGGTATTTGTCACTCGAGTTATTACCCTTGAATAATATTAAGTACGTCTTTTTTTATTGGCTCGGAGTCACGCTTTTTGGCCAATCAATGGGCGATTGTTTATTATGTATTAGGACCCTCACATTTCAGACAGGACCCTCACTTTTTAAAAGTTAAGGGTCCTGTTTACCCTCAAAGAAAAAAGTTAATTTCGCGCCCTGATCTACCATAGTATTACTATCACTATACAGCACAATGCGCCGCATGCACATACATATAGTTCCATCCGTGACAAGCAAGCCTATGGCACATGCACACACTAACACACACACACTCTCCCACGCACATGCACTTTCACACGCAAAGATGCACAGATATTACGCACCTTGTACACACACAGATATTCAGAGCTGCCAACCCCTAAAAAAAATTTCAGTAGCAAACAAAGAAAAATATCAGTAGTTTCAGCTCAATTTCAGTAGCAAATGTACGAACAAGAATTTTCACATGATAAAATGAGCATTATTTAAAATGTTGATATTAGCTTAAATAAAAACCAAACACCAACACAAAAAGCATTAACTTTCAAATATTTATTTTTAAAATGATAGAAATGTTCCTGAAAAAAAAACCACAGTTTTAACATTTTGTTCGGAAAAGCTAACCCAATGGCTCACTACATGTACTAATGGCATGGATACTGCATTGGTTTAAAACCAAATTGTTAAAGCGGCTATTTATATTTAAAAAAAACCAAACATTGTCAGTTATAGGTTCACAGGCATAGACATGTTAGGGCTTTTCTTCTGCTAGGGCAGAAACAGTTGCCCTCGTGCATCTCTGTAGCAGCTCTACTGGCAAATCTGCCCGGTAGCAAGGGCGTCCCTGGAACTTTGACTTGAGGACTAGCAAGGCTTCAGTCTGCTTTGCGCCAAGGGATGGTCTGAACACTGTTCTGTTCTTTCGAACCTGGCTAAAGATCCTTTCACAGGCTGCATTACTGACAGGAATCAAAAGGATGCTCATGACATGACTGTGGTCTCTCTCTCTCTCTCAGTCTACCGCGCAGTGGCTGCTGAGCTAAAAATAGCGCACACGCAAAGCGCTATACGAAAGTCTATGATATTGACGAAAGCCTAGTAGGCCTACGTCTCTCGCGGCTTTGTTTCGATACTTGTAAAAAAATAGGTATGCTTTGAAATTTTTCTTCCGTAGTATTTCTTGAAATGGCGTAGTTGCGGAATTAAAGAACATTTTCCGGAGAAACTACGGACGTTCCGTAGGGGTTGGCAGCTCTGGATATTATACACCTTGTACACACTGATATTATACACCTTGTACACACACTGATATTATACACCTTGTACACACACACAGATATTATACACCTTGTACACACACAGATATTATACACCTTGTACACACTGATATTATACACCTTGTACACACACTGATATTATACACCTTGTACACACACTGATATTATACACCTTGTACACACACTGATATTATACACCTTGTACACACTGATATTATCAGGGTGGAGAACAACTGAATCAAGAAATCTCTGAAATCCGGCCGGGGCCCAGGGGCCAAGCCCCGGTATTCGCCCCCTGGAAGAAAATGAATTTATGCAATTTTGAAAGTAATTTAGGGCCTCTCCTGAAAGCAAAAAGCAAAAAGTAAACATGAATAGAAACAAAAAAAAACAAAAATGTTTTATGCACATGTTTTTCAAAAAAGTTAACAATCTTGATTTGTAGGCCTAACAAAGTTTGAGGTCCACCACTGTTACACACAAACTCCACATTTCCAATTTTACTGGGCACACGTTTGTCTATTTTTTTAGCTGTAAACAGGCAAGAGTTTTTATAATTTTAGAGATATTTAGGGGTACGTTAGTAAAAACACCACATCTTAGCTTAGGTATTAGTGACTAGTGTATAGATTTAAATGAAATAAAATGCAAAATGAACAGAAATAAAGTCTATTTTGATTATCTACCTTTTTATACTTCTCTTGTCATGTCTTGTTTTTAATTACTCCATGTGTATAAAAAAAAATTTTTGAAAAGTCCAAACAAGCCCCCTCTTCTTCACTTTCATGCCAGTCTGAAAGATCGTATCCTATCCTATCCTATCCTGTCCCATAACCCGAAGGTCGTAGGGGCACCAATGATGATCGTTTAACCAGCATACTCCATCTTTCTCTGTCCTCAGCAGCCCTCATGGCTTCGCTCAGTGTCAAACCAGTCCATTCTCGAATGTTGTCCTCCCACCTCTTTTTCGGTCTCCCCCTTCTTCTACCTCCTTGCACTGTGCCTTGCAGAATGGTCTTTGCAAGGCCTGATGATCTGGTGACATGGCCATACCATCGGAGTTTCCGTTTCTTCACCACTGTGAGCAGGTCATCGTGTTGTCCAATGGCTTGTGTGATGGTCTGTCGGACTTCGTCGTTGGTGATGTGTTGGGTATAGGAAATGCACAGAAGTCTTCTGTAGCACCTCATCTCCATGCTTTGTATTCTTCGTTGGAGATCTGCTGTGAGGGTCCATGCTTCGCAAGCATATAGGAAGATGGAGATGACCAGAGAGCGCAGCAGTCTTACTTTGGAATGTAGACTGATGGTTCTGTCTTTCCAAATGGGCTTCAACCTTGTCAGGGCAGCAGTTGTTTGTGCGATCCTGGAGAGGACTTCCTGTCGAGACCCATTGTCTGACACAATGGCTCCTAAATATTTGAAGCTGTGCACTGTGTTGAGGGATTGGCCTTGTACTTTGATGTCCGTGTTGATGCCATTGGTGTTGTTGGTCATCATTTTGGTCTTCTCTGCACTTATTTCCATTCCATAAGCTCTGGAGGTGGTGTCAAGCCTCTGTACAAGCTGTTCAAGTTCTTGTTCCTCTCCAGCCAATCCATCAATATCATCCGCAAAACGAAGATTGGAGATTGCTCTGCCCCCTATGCTGACTGTGCCTTCGTGATCTGCAAGAGCATCTGACATGATGCGCTCTAGGAAGATGTTGAAGAGTGTTGGAGAGAGTAGGCATCCTTGATGCACACCGATTGTTGTTCTGAACCAGTTCCCGATGACGCTGTTATGGAGGACTGCACTGGTAGCCTTGTCATACAGGCTTTTGATGACTTCTATAATTTTAGGGCTGATGTTGTACACTTTCATGGTTGCCCATAGAGCTGCATGCCAGACTCGGTCAAATGCCTTCTTGAAGTCTATGAACACATGATATAGATGTTGTTGGTGCTGTAGGTATTTCTCACAGATTATTCTGAGGTTGAAAATCTGTTCAGTGGTACTTCGCCCTGCCATGAATCCTGCTTGTTCTTCAGCTATGATTTGTTCAGCTTGTGGTTTCAACCTGTTGAGTATTATTTTCAGGAGGACTTTGCTGGGATGGCTGATGAGGCTGATGGTGCGGTAATTTTCACACTCCTGAAGGTTACCTTTTTTGGGAAGAGTGATGACAAGCGACTGGGTCCATGGTGTAGGCCATTCCCCACTCTGCCAGATCTTGTTACAGATAATGGTGAGAGCATCAGTCATCGCTTCTCCTCCTGCTTGTAGCAGTTCCGCTGGTATGTTGTCCACTCCCGCTGACTTCCCTTTCTTCAGCGATTGCACTGCTGCCTCAACTTCTTCCCGGAGAATTGGGAGGATTTCTTCTTCTTCTTTGCTCTCGGGACATGCTAGAACTGATGGGTCTCCATTTGGTGTATGGTTGTAAAGGTCAGAGCAGTACTCTGTCCATCTGTCCAAGACTTCTTGTTCTTCTGTAAGGCATATGCCAGACTTGCTTTGGATAGTGGAGACTTTGGGCTGTTTAACACTTGTCAGCCGCTTCACAGTCTGGTAGGCCTTTTTGCTGTTGTTCTTGTTCAGATTGTTCTCTATTTCCTGGCATTGATCTTCTATCCAGTTCTCCTTTGCTGTGCGCATGCCTTTTCGGATGTCACTGTTGATTTTTCGGTAGACATCAGCTCCCTGTGAGGTGTTCTTTTTCTTTTTTAACTCTCTTCGTTTATCACACAGATCCAAAAGTTCAGGTGTGATCCACGGCTTCTTCTTTGGTCGATGCTTGCCAAGGATCTCAGTGGCGGCATCTGTTACAGCTGAATTGAAGGTATTGGTCATGGTGTTGACATCTACTTCGCCTGCCCCCAAAATAAGCAGTGGTGCAAATTTCCCTCCAATTGTGGCCTGAAATATTTTTGCCACCTCCGGGTCTTGCAGTTTGTCCAGGTCGAACTTCAGCCTAGTGCACTTTGCTGTATTTACTCTCTTCAAATGGAGCCGGAAAGACATCATCACGAGATCGTGGTCACTTCCAATGTCTGCTCCTGGAAAAGTGCGTGTCCTGCCAATGTTGATGCTTGATCTGAAGCGTTTCTTGACCATGATGTAGTCGATCTGGTTGTGATGTTCCCCGCCGGGACTGTGCCATGTCCATCGTCTGGATTTTTTGTGGAGACCAAGCGTGTTTGCCAGTACCAGATTGTTGTATCTGGCAAACTCCAATAGCCTCAGACCCCTGTCATTTGTCTCGTTGTTGCAGTGGGGTCCACATGTGTCTCCCCAGTTGTGGTGCGCATCTTGGCCAACCTTGGCATTCCAGTCGCCTTGCACTATGATTATGTCCTTCTTCGGCACTTGGTCAAGGACCGCCTGTATATTTTCATAAAAATCCTCCACTTCGCTGAAAGATCGTATGCATGCACACTACTGACACTAATTGTCTAATGTCAGTACCGATCTCTTCCTCCGACTCCAAGTCCATTTCTCTCACTTTAATGTCTGATAAATGGAAGCCTGTAAACTCCCCTTCATCAGTCGAAGAATCCAAACCATCCATTTTAGACACACACACAAGAAATTTTGAAGAAAAAAAAAATCGAGAAAACGAACGCATCACAGACAAAACTTGTGGAAATGCAGTCGAATGTTTTCACAACAGAATAAACCGGAAGTCAATTGCTGGAAGTCTCTCAATCTTTCAAACAACGCGAGAATATAACCACATGGTTGATATGGACGCTTTTGGACGTTTTGCCTGTTTAGACCTTTGGCCGCTTTTGGCCGTTATGCCCAGTAAATGGTAGCCCCTCAGCTTCTCACACTCGGAACTCAATATTTTTTTCTCGGAAATGCATATGCCTTCCGCGGAAATCCGCGGATAATTCTCCACCCTGTATTATACACCTTGTACACACATGTACAAAGAAATGGCAGTATTACGCACCTTGTACACACACACAGATATTACGCACCTTGTACACACACTGATATTATACACCTTGTACACACACTGATATTATACACCTTGTACACACTGATATTATACACCTTGTACACACTGATATTATACACCTTGCACACACACATGTACAAAGAAATGGCAGTATTACGCACCTTGATCACAATCTTCTTTTTCTTCGCATGGATTTTCACAACTCCCTCCATCTGCGACGACTGAAAACATTTTATCACACTGTATCAGCACAGGCTCAAAATTCTGCACACGCAATTCAAACAACTCACTGAAATTCTACAGGTTTCCATCCTGCCCCGGTTAAAACAATTTCACAGTGCAGTCATAATCCCACCTCTCAAAATAGATCTGTTCACGCAAGCCTTGGTTTAAAAAATTCCAACAACCCCTCCTCCACCAGAGACAACAAAATCTGTTGTCATAGTTTGGAGGTAGTTTGCCATATCAAATCTTACCTGTGGTGCTGCTATGCTGCTGTGATCATCTGAATCTTTCTGAAAATAAAACAAAAGGTGTGGACATGTCAACAAGAAACCAGCAGCTCATATTTTAGTAACAGTAACGATAACAAGTGTGACAACCAGTTTTTGTTGACCACAAGTGATAAGGGTGCTGGCCTAAAGAGATGGCACTGGGCTTAATGGACAGCATGACCACAAGTGATAAGGGTGCTGGCCTAAAGAGATGGCACTGGGCTTAATGGACAGCATGACCACAAGTGATAAGGGTGCTGGCCTAAAGAGATGGCACTGGGCTTAATGGACAGCATGACCACAAGTGATAAGGGTGCTGGCCTAAAGAGATGGCACTGGGCTTAATGGACAGCATGACCACAAGTGATAAGGGTGCTGGCCTAAAGAGATGGCACTGGGCTTAATGGACAGCATGACCACAAGTGATAAGGGTGCTGGCCTAAAGAGATGGCACTGGGCTTAATGGACAGCATGACCACAAGTGATAAGGGTGCTATAGAGATGGCACTGGGTTTAATGGACAGCATGACCACAAGTGATAAGGGTGCTGGTCTAAAGAGATGGCACTGGGTATAATGGGCAGCATGACCACAAGTGATAAGGGTGCTAAAGAGATGGCACTGGGTATAATGGACAGTATGACCACAAGTGATAAGGGTGCTAAAGAGATGGCACTGGGTATAATGGACAGCATGACCACAAGTGATAAGGGTGCTATAGAGATGGCACTGGGTTTAATGGACAGTATGACCACAAGTGATAAGGGTGCTGACCTAAAGAGATGGCATTGGGTTTAATGGACAGCATGACCACAAGTGATAAGGGTGCTGGTCTAAAGAGATGGCACTGGGTTTAATGGACAGCATGACCACAAGTGATAAGGGTGCTAAAGAGATAACACTAGGTTTAATGGACAGTATGACCACAAGTGATAAGGGTGCTAAAGAGATGGCACTGGGTTTAATGGACAGTATGACCACAAGTGATAAGGGTGCTAAAGAGCTGGCACTGGGTTTAATGGACAGTATGACCACAAGTGATAAGGGTGCTAAAGAGATGGCACTGGGTTTAATGGACAGTATGACCACAAGTGATAAGGGTGCTAAAGAGATAACACTAGGTTTAATGGACAGTATGACCACAAGTAATAAGGGTGCTAAAGAGATGGCACTGGGTTTAA
>CM072516.1:75076111-75166111 GCA_036898135.1 Oncomelania hupensis
GACTGACTGGTTTTGGGCGCGTGCGACTGTTCATGATTGTTGTACACTGCCAAATAGTTGTTCTTGCTGTTGGTACAATAAAGATTGTCATTGTGAACACAGAGCAAAGAAGCTACAGAGTTTCTGCAGTAGTAAAGTAGCATTCACAATACAGAGCAAAGAAGCTACAGAGTTTATGCAGTAGTAAAGTAGCATTCACAACACAGATAGAGCAAAGAAGCTACAGAGTTTCTGCAGCAGTACACTAGCATTCACAACACAGCACTCCAATGTCCTCTGTAACTGAAGAAGGGTAAAGACAGTCTGTGAAATATTTTCTAACCAATTCTGAACAGATCAGGAATTCTGGATCTGCTCAAGTGTGTGAGTGTGCGCCTGTGTGTGTGTGTGTGTTCATGTGGGTGTGTGATTGTGTGTGTGTTCCTGTGGGTGTGTGATTGTGTGTGTCTGCGTGTAATGTACGAGTCATATTTTCAATGTAGATGTTTTGAACGGTATAATGTCTGCAATGCATTTTTAAAACTTTTAAATTTAATTTACGCTTCCTTGTTTAGGTTTATTTCTCTGTATATGTTTTAATGTTACTGTTCCTGGTTAATTTCTGTATGTGTGTTATGTTATTGTTCCTGGTTAATTTCTGTATGTGTGTTATGTTACTGCTCCTGGTTTATTTCTGTATGTGTGTTAATGTTCCTGCTCCTTGTGATTGTGTATATTATGTACACCGCACTGTAATGTCTCAAGGGAGATAATATACAGTGGTTGTATTTGTATTCCTACCTGCACATCTTTTGCTGAGGCCAGGCACATGACAGGCCACCGCTGACGCCTGTTCAAGGTTGCCACTTCTAACTGACGGCATCGTTTCAAAGAACATTCCAGACGACGAACTCTCTCCTTTCCCTTTCTTCCTCTCTCGTCCTGCCTTAGGTACGGGCAGCTGTGACGTGCCAATAGGTTGAAACCAAATTTACATACAATGCAATATCAAAAATAAGATAAAATATTGTTTACTATAGTAATGATGAATGATAGCGGTTGAAAGCAATAAAAGAGACTGACGTCAATGGTTCACTTAACTGCCTTTAGCCCATACCTTGGCACTGGCTACATTAGTGTGAAACTTACCCCAGGATTATCTCCTGTCCAGATGTCTCTCATAATGGCCAACTTAGCGACAGTTATGTCCCTTGTCCCTCTCTTCCACACAGAGGGGCTTTTTACATTAGTGTTCCCAGGATTATCTCCCTGGATGTCGCTCATTACGAACAAAAACTGGAGACAAAACAGTCCGCATTACAACTGAATGCCAGAACAAATTCCCATCTGCCGTCAAAACAGCAGGTTTTCAAGACTGAGCAGAAGAGGGAGGGGACGTAAGAAGTGGTCAGGTTTTCAAGATTGAGCAGAAGAGGGAGGGGACGGAAGAAGTGGTCAGGTTTTCAAGATTGAGCAGAAGAGGGAGGGGACGGAAGAAGTGGTCAGGTTTTCAAGATTGAGCAGAAGAGGGAGGGGACGGAAGAAGTGGTCAGGTTTTCAAGATTGAGCAGAAGAGGGAGGGGACGGAAGAAGTGGTCAGGTTTTCAAGATTGAGCAGAAGAGGGAGGGGAGGGAAGAAGTGGTCAGGTTTTCAAGATTGAGCAGAAGAGGGAGGGGACGGAAGAAGTGGTCAGGTTTTCAAGATTGAGCAGAAGAGGGAGGGGACGGAAGAAGTGGTCAGGTTTTCAAGATTGAGCAGAAGAGGGAGGGGACAAAAGAAGTGGTCAGGTTTTCAAGATTGAGCAGAAGAGGGAGGGGACGGAAGAAGTGGTCAGGTTTTCAAGATTGAGCAGAAGAGGGAGGGGACGGAAGAAGTGGTCAGGTTTTCAAGATTGAGCAGAAGAGGGAGGGGACGGAATAAGTGGTCAGGTTTTCAAGATTGAGCAGAAGCGGGAGGGGACGGAATAAGTGGTCAGGTTTTCAAGATTGAGCAGAAGCGGGAGGGGACGGAATAAGTGGTCAGGTTTTCAAGATTGAGCAGAAGAGGGAGGGGACGGAAGAAGTGGTCAGGTTTTCAAGATTGAGCAGAAGAGGGAGGGGACGGAATAAGTGGTCAGGTTTTCAAGATTGAGCAGAAGAGGAAGGGGACGGAATAAGTGGTCAGGTTTTCAAGATTGAGCAGAAGAGGGAGGGGACGGAAGAAGTGGTCAGGTTTTCAAGATTGAGCAGAAGAGGGAGGGGACGGAAGAAGTGGTCAGGTTTTCAAGATTGAGCAGAAGAGGGAGGGGACGGAAGAAGTGGTCAGGTTTTCAAGATTGAGCAGAAGAGGGAGGGGACGGAAGAAGTGGTCAGGTTTTCAAGATTGAGCAGAAGAGGGAGGGGACGGAAGAAGTGGTCAGGTTTTCAAGATTGAGCAGAAGAGGGAGGGGACGGAAGAAGTGGTCAGGTTTTCAAGATTGAGCAGAAGAGGGAGGGGACGGAAGAAGTGGTCAGGTTTTCAAGATTGAGCAGAAGAGGGAGGGGACGGAAGAAGTGGTCAGGTTTTCAAGATTGAGCAGAAGAGGGAGGGGACGGAAGAAGTGGTCAGGTTTTCAAGATTGAGCAGAAGAGGGAGGGGACGGAAGAAGTGGTCAGGTTTTCAAGATTGAGCAGAAGAGGGAGGGGACGGAAGAAGTGGTCAGGTTTTCAAGATTGAGCAGAAGAGGGAGGGGACGGAAGAAGTGGTCAGGTTTTCAAGATTGAGCAGAAGAGGGAGGGGACGGAAGAAGTGGTCAGGTTTTCAAGATTGAGCAGAAGAGGGAGGGGACGGAAGAAGTGGTCAGGTTTTCAAGATTGAGCAGAAGAGGGAGGGGACGGAAGAAGTGGTCAGGTTTTCAAGATTGAGCAGAAGAGGGAGGGGACGGAAGAAGTGGTCAGGTTTTCAAGATTGAGCAGAAGAGGGAGGGGACGGAAGAAGTGGTCAGGTTTTCAAGATTGAGCAGAAGAGGGAGGGGACGGAAGAAGTGGTCAGGTTTTCAAGATTGAGCAGAAGAGGGAGGGGACGGAAGAAGTGGTCAGGTTTTCAAGATTGAGCAGAAGAGGGAAGGGACGGAAGAAGTGGTCAGGTTTTCAAGATTGAGCAGAAGAGGGAGGGGACGGAAGAAGTGGTCAGGTTTTCAAGATTGAGCAGAAGAGGGAAGGGACGGAAGAAGTGGTCAGGTTTTCAAGATTGAGCAGAAGAGGGAGGGGACGGAAGAAGTGGTCAGGTTTTCAAGATTGAGCAGAAGAGGGAGGGGACGGAAGAAGTGGCCAGGTTTTCAAGATTGAGCAGAAGAGGGAGGGGACGGAAGAAATGGCCAGGTTTTCAAGATTGAGCAGAAGAGGGAGGGGACGGAAGAAGTGGTCAGGTTTTCAAGATTGAGCAGAAGAGGGAGGGGACGGAAGAAGTGGCCAGGTTTTCAAGATTGAGCAGAAGAGGGAGGGGACGGAAGAAGTGGTCAGGTTTTCAAGATTGAGCAGAAGAGGGAGGGGACGGAAGAAGTGGTCAGGTTTTCAAGATTGAGCAGAAGAGGGAGGGGACGGAAGAAGTGGCCAGGTTTTCAAGATTGAGCAGAAGAGGGAGGGGACGGAAGAAGTGGTCAGGTTTTCAAGATTGAGCAGAAGAGGGAGGGGACGGAAGAAGTGGTCAGGTTTTCAAGATTGAGCAGAAGAGGGAGGGGACGGAAGAAGTGGTCAGGTTTTCAAGATTGAGCAGAAGAGGGAGGGGACGGAAGAAGTGGTCAGGTTTTCAAGATTGAGCAGAAGAGGGAGGGGACGGAAGAAGTGGTCAGGTTTTCAAGATTGAGCAGAAGAGGGAGGGGACGGAAGAAGTGGTCAGGTTTTCAAGATTGAGCAGAAGAGGGAGGGGACGGAAGAAGTGGTCAGGTTTTCAAGATTGAGCAGAAGAGAGAGGGGACGGAAGAAGTGGTCAGGTTTTCAAGATTGAGCAGAAGAGGGAGGGGACGGAAGAAGTGGCCAGGTTTTCAAGATTGAGCAGAAGAGGGAGGGGACGGAAGAAGTGGTCAGGTTTTCAAGATTGAGCAGAAGAGGGAGGGGACGGAAGAAGTGGTCAGGTTTTCAAGATTGAGCAGAAGAGGGAGGGGACGGAAGAAGTGGTCAGGTTTTCAAGATTGAGCAGAAGAGGGAGGGGACGGAAGAAGTGGTCAGGTTTTCAAGATTGAGCAGAAGAGGGAGGGGACGGAAGAAGTGGTCAGGTTTTCAAGATTGAGCAGAAGAGGGAGGGGACGGAAGAAGTGGCCAGGTTTTCAAGATTGAGCAGAAGAGGGAGGGGACGGAAGAAGTGGTCAGGTTTTCAAGATTGAGCAGAAGAGGGAGGGGACGGAAGAAGTGGTCAGGTTTTCAAGATTGAGCAGAAGAGGGAGGGGACGGAAGAAGTGGTCAGGTTTTCAAGATTGAGCAGAAGAGGGAGGGGACGGAAGAAGTGGTCAGGTTTTCAAGATTGAGCAGAAGAGGGAGGGGACGGAAGAAGTGGTCAGGTTTTCAAGATTGAGCAGAAGAGGGAGGGGACGGAAGAAGTGGTCAGGTTTTCAAGATTGAGCAGAAGAGGGAGGGGACGGAAGAAAGTGGTCAGGTTTTCAAGATTGAGCAGAAGAGGGAGGGGACGGAAGAAGTGGTCAGGTTTTCAAGATTGAGCAGAAGAGAGAGGGGACGGAAGAAGTGGTCAGGTTTTCAAGATTGAGCAGAAGAGGGAGGGGACGGAAGAAGTGGCCAGGTTTTCAAGATTGAGCAGAAGAGGGAGGGGACGGAAGAAGTGGTCAGGTTTTCAAGATTGAGCAGAAGAGGGAGGGGACGGAAGAAGTGGTCAGGTTTTCAAGATTGAGCAGAAGAGGGAGGGGACGGAAGAAGTGGTCAGGTTTTCAAGATTGAGCAGAAGAGGGAGGGGACAGAAAGAAGTGGTCAGGTTTTCAAGATTGAGCAGAAGAGGGAAGGGACGGAAGAAGTGGTCAGGTTTTCAAGATTGAGCAGAAGAGGGAGGGGACGGAAGAAGTGGTCAGGTTTTCAAGATTGAGCAGAAGAGGGAAGGGACGGAAGAAGTGGTCAGGTTTTCAAGATTGAGCAGAAGAGGGAGGGGACGGAAGAAGTGGTCAGGTTTTCAAGATTGAGCAGAAGAGGGAGGGGACGGAAGAAGTGGCCAGGTTTTCAAGATTGAGCAGAAGAGGGAGGGGACGGAAGAAGTGGCCAGGTTTTCAAGATTGAGCAGAAGAGGGAGGGGACGGAAGAAGTGGTCAGGTTTTCAAGATTGAGCAGAAGAGGGAGGGGACGGAAGAAGTGGCCAGGTTTTCAAGATTGAGCAGAAGAGGGAGGGGACGGAAGAAGTGGTCAGGTTTTCAAGATTGAGCAGAAGAGGGAGGGGACGGAAGAAGTGGTCAGGTTTTCAAGATTGAGCAGAAGAGGGAGGGGACGGAAGAAGTGGTCAGGTTTTCAAGATTGAGCAGAAGAGGGAGGGGACGGAAGAAGTGGTCAGGTTTTCAAGATTGAGCAGAAGAGGGAGGGGACGGAAGAAGTGGTCAGGTTTTCAAGATTGAGCAGAAGAGGGAGGGGACGGAAGAAGTGGTCAGGTTTTCAAGATTGAGCAGAAGAGGGAGGGGACGGAAGAAGTGGTCAGGTTTTCAAGATTGAGCAGAAGAGGGAGGGGACGGAAGAAGTGGTCAGGTTTTCAAGATTGAGCAGAAGAGGGAGGGGACGGAAGAAGTGGTCAGGTTTTCAAGATTGAGCAGAAGAGAGAGGGGACGGAAGAAGTGGTCAGGTTTTCAAGATTGAGCAGAAGAGGGAGGGGACGGAAGAAGTGGCCAGGTTTTCAAGATTGAGCAGAAGAGGGAGGGGACGGAAGAAGTGGTCAGGTTTTCAAGATTGAGCAGAAGAGGGAGGGGACGGAAGAAGTGGTCAGGTTTTCAAGATTGAGCAGAAGAGGGAGGGGACGGAAGAAGTGGTCAGGTTTTCAAGATTGAGCAGAAGAGGGAGGGGACGGAAGAAGTGGTCAGGTTTTCAAGATTGAGCAGAAGAGGGAGGGGACGGAAGAAGTGGTCAGGTTTTCAAGATTGAGCAGAAGAGGGAGGGGACGGAAGAAGTGGCCAGGTTTTCAAGATTGAGCAGAAGAGGGAGGGGACGGAAGAAAGTGGTCAGGTTTTCAAGATTGAGCAGAAGAGGGAGGGGACGGAAGAAGTGGTCAGGTTTTCAAGATTGAGCAGAAGAGGGAGGGGACGGAAGAAGTGGTCAGGTTTTCAAGATTGAGCAGAAGAGGGAGGGGACGGAAGAAGTGGTCAGGTTTTCAAGATTGAGCAGAAGAGGGAGGGGACGGAAGAAGTGGTCAGGTTTTCAAGATTGAGCAGAAGAGGGAGGGGACGGAAGAAGTGGTCAGGTTTTCAAGATTGAGCAGAAGAGGGAGGGGACGGAAGAAGTGGTCAGGTTTTCAAGATTGAGCAGAAGAGGGAGGGGACGGAAGAAGTGGTCAGGTTTTCAAGATTGAGCAGAAGAGGGAGGGGACGGAAGAAGTGGTCAGGTTTTCAAGATTGAGCAGAAGAGGGAGGGGACGGAAGAAGTGGTCAGGTTTTCAAGATTGAGCAGAAGAGGGAGGGGACGGAAGAAGTGGTCAGGTTTTCAAGATTGAGCAGAAGAGGGAGGGGACGGAAGAAGTGGTCAGGTTTTCAAGATTGAGCAGAAGAGGGAGGGGACGGAAGAAGTGGTCAGGTTTTCAAGATTGAGCAGAAGAGGGAGGGGACGGAAGAAGTGGTCAGGTTTTCAAGATTGAGCAGAAGAGGGAGGGGACGGAAGAAGTGGTCAGGTTTTCAAGATTGAGCAGAAGAGGGAAGGGACGGAAGAAGTGGTCAGGTTTTCAAGATTGAGCAGAAGAGGGAGGGGACGGAAGAAGTGGTCAGGTTTTCAAGATTGAGCAGAAGAGGGAGGGGACGGAAGAAGTGGCCAGGTTTTCAAGATTGAGCAGAAGAGGGAGGGGACAGAAGAAGTGGCCAGGTTTTCAAGATTGAGCAGAAGAGGGAGGGGACGGAAGAAGTGGTCAGGTTTTCAAGATTGAGCAGAAGAGGGAGGGGACGGAAGAAGTGGCCAGGTTTTCAAGATTGAGCAGAAGAGGGAGGGGACGGAAGAAGTGGTCAGGTTTTCAAGATTGAGCAGAAGAGGGAGGGGACGGAAGAAGTGGTCAGGTTTTCAAGATTGAGCAGAAGAGGGAGGGGACGAAGAAGTGGCCAGGTTTTCAAGATTGAGCAGAAGAGGAGGGGGACGGAAGAAGTGGTCAGGTTTTCAAGATTGAGCAGAAGAGGGAGGGGACGGAAGAAGTGGTCAGGTTTTCCAAGATTGAGCAGAAGAGGGAGGGGACGGAAGAAGTGGTCAGGTTTTCAAGATTGAGCAGAAGAGGGAGGGGACGGAAGAAGTGGTCAGGTTTTCAAGATTGAGCAGAAGAGGGAGGGGACGGAAGAAGTGGTCAGGTTTTCAAGATTGAGCAGAAGAGGGAGGGACGGAAGAAGTGGTCCAGGTTTTCAAGATTGAGCAGAAGAGGGAGGGGACGGAAGAAGTGGTCCAGGTTTTCAAGATTGAGCAGAAGAGAGAGGGGACGGAAGAAGTGGTCAGGTTTTCAAGATTGAGCAGAAGAGGGAGGGGACGGAAGAAGTGGTCAGGTTTTCAAGATTGAGCAGAAGAGGGAGGGGACGGAAGAAGTGGTCAGGTTTTCAAGATTGAGCAGAAGAGGGAGGGGACGGAAGAAGTGGTCAGGTTTTCAAGATTGAGCAGAAGAGGGAGGGGACGGAAGAAGTGGCCAGGTTTTCAAGATTGAGCAGAAGAGGGAGGGGACAGAAGAAATGGCCAGGTTTTCAAGATTGAGCAGAAGAGGGAGGGGACGGAAGAAGTGGTCAGGTTTTCAAGATTGAGCAGAAGAGGGAGGGGACGGAAGAAGTGGCCAGGTTTTCAAGATTGAGCAGAAGAGGGAGGGGACGGAAGAAGTGGTCAGGTTTTCAAGATTGAGCAGAAGAGGGAGGGGACGGAAGAAGTGGTCAGGTTTTCAAGATTGAGCAGAAGAGGGAGGGGACGGAAGAAGTGGCCAGGTTTTCAAGATTGAGCAGAAGAGGGAGGGGACGGAAGAAGTGGTCAGGTTTTCAAGATTGAGCAGAAGAGGGAGGGGACGGAAGAAGTGGTCAGGTTTTCAAGATTGAGCAGAAGAGGGAGGGGACGGAAGAAGTGGTCAGGTTTTCAAGATTGAGCAGAAGAGGGAGGGGACGGAAGAAGTGGTCAGGTTTTCAAGATTGAGCAGAAGAGGGAGGGGACGGAAGAAGTGGTCAGGTTTTCAAGATTGAGCAGAAGAGGGAGGGGACGGAAGAAGTGGTCAGGTTTTCAAGATTGAGCAGAAGAGGGAGGGGACGGAAGAAGTGGTCAGGTTTTCAAGATTGAGCAGAAAGAGAGGGGACGGAAGAAGTGGTCAGGTTTTCAAGATTGAGCAGAAGAGGGAGGGGACGGAAGAAGTGGCCAGGTTTTCAAGATTGAGCAGAAGAGGGAGGGGGACGGAAGAAGTGGTCAGGTTTTCAAGATTGAGCAGAAGAGGAGGGGACGGAAGAAGTGGTCAGGTTTTCAAGATTGAGCAGAAGAGGGAGGGGACGGAAGAAGTGGTCAGGTTTTCAAGATTGAGCAGAAGAGGGAGGGGACGGAAGAAGTGGTCAGGTTTTCAAGATTGAGCAGAAGAGGGAGGGGACGGAAGAAGTGGTCAGGTTTTCAAGATTGAGCAGAAGAGGGAGGGGACGGAAGAAGTGGCCAGGTTTTCAAGATTGAGCAGAAGAGGGAGGGGACGGAAGAAGTGGGTCAGGTTTTCAAGATTGAGCAGAAGAGGGAGGGGACGGAAGAAGTGGTCAGGTTTTCAAGATTGAGCAGAAGAGGGAGGGGACGGAAGAAGTGGTCAGGTTTTCAAGATTGAGCAGAAGAGGGAGGGGACGGAAGAAGTGGTCAGGTTTTCAAGATTGAGCAGAAGAGGGAGGGGACGGAAGAAGTGGTCAGGTTTTCAAGATTGAGCAGAAGAGGGAGGGGACGGAAGAAGTGGTCAGGTTTTCAAGATTGAGCAGAAGAGGGGAGGGACGGAAGAAGTGGTCAGGTTTTCAAGATTGAGCAGAAGAGGGAGGGGACGGAAGAAGTGGTCAGGTTTTCAAGATTGAGCAGAAGAGAGAGGGGACGGAAGAAGTGGTCAGGTTTTCAAGATTGAGCAGAAGAGGGAGGGGACGGAAGAAGTGGCCAGGTTTTCAAGATTGAGCAGAAGAGGGAGGGGACGGAAGAAGTGGTCAGGTTTTCAAGATTGAGCAGAAGAGGGAGGGGACGGAAGAAGTGGTCAGGTTTTCAAGATTGAGCAGAAGAGGGAGGGGACGGAAGAAGTGGTCAGGTTTTCAAGATTGAGCAGAAGAGGGAGGGGACAGAAAGAAGTGGTCAGGTTTTCAAGATTGAGCAGAAGAGGGAAGGGACGGAAGAAGTGGTCAGGTTTTCAAGATTGAGCAGAAGAGGGAGGGGACGGAAGAAGTGGTCAGGTTTTCAAGATTGAGCAGAAGAGGGAAGGGACGGAAGAAGTGGTCAGGTTTTCAAGATTGAGCAGAAGAGGGAGGGGACGGAAGAAGTGGTCAGGTTTTCAAGATTGAGCAGAAGAGGGAGGGGACGGAAGAAGTGGCCAGGTTTTCAAGATTGAGCAGAAGAGGGAGGGGACGGAAGAAGTGGCCAGGTTTTCAAGATTGAGCAGAAGAGGGAGGGGACGGAAGAAGTGGTCAGGTTTTCAAGATTGAGCAGAAGAGGGAGGGGACGGAAGAAGTGGCCAGGTTTTCAAGATTGAGCAGAAGAGGGAGGGGACGGAAGAAGTGGTCAGGTTTTCAAGATTGAGCAGAAGAGGGAGGGGACGGAAGAAGTGGTCAGGTTTTCAAGATTGAGCAGAAGAGGGAGGGGACGGAAGAAGTGGTCAGGTTTTCAAGATTGAGCAGAAGAGGGAGGGGACGGAAGAAGTGGTCAGGTTTTCAAGATTGAGCAGAAGAGGGAGGGGACGGAAGAAGTGGTCAGGTTTTCAAGATTGAGCAGAAGAGGGAGGGGACGGAAGAAGTGGTCAGGTTTTCAAGATTGAGCAGAAGAGGGAGGGGACGGAAGAAGTGGTCAGGTTTTCAAGATTGAGCAGAAGAGGGAGGGGACGGAAGAAGTGGTCAGGTTTTCAAGATTGAGCAGAAGAGGGAGGGGACGGAAGAAGTGGTCAGGTTTTCAAGATTGAGCAGAAGAGAGAGGGGACGGAAGAAGTGGTCAGGTTTTCAAGATTGAGCAGAAGAGGGAGGGGACGGAAGAAGTGGCCAGGTTTTCAAGATTGAGCAGAAGAGGGAGGGGACGGAAGAAGTGGTCAGGTTTTCAAGATTGAGCAGAAGAGGGAGGGGACGGAAGAAGTGGTCAGGTTTTCAAGATTGAGCAGAAGAGGGAGGGGACGGAAGAAGTGGTCAGGTTTTCAAGATTGAGCAGAAGAGGGAGGGGACGGAAGAAGTGGTCAGGTTTTCAAGATTGAGCAGAAGAGGGAGGGGACGGAAGAAGTGGTCAGGTTTTCAAGATTGAGCAGAAGAGGGAGGGGACGGAAGAAGTGGCCAGGTTTTCAAGATTGAGCAGAAGAGGGAGGGGACGGAAGAAGTGGTCAGGTTTTCAAGATTGAGCAGAAGAGGGAGGGGACGGAAGAAGTGGTCAGGTTTTCAAGATTGAGCAGAAGAGGGAGGGGACGGAAGAAGTGGTCAGGTTTTCAAGATTGAGCAGAAGAGGGAGGGGACGGAAGAAGTGGTCAGGTTTTCAAGATTGAGCAGAAGAGGGAGGGGACGGAAGAATGGTCAGGTTTTCAAGATTGAGCAGAAGAGGGAGGGGACGGAAGAAGTGGTCAGGTTTTCAAGATTGAGCAGAAGAGGGAGGGGACGGAAGAAGTGGTCAGGTTTTCAAGATTGAGCAGAAGAGGGAGGGGACGGAAGAAGTGGTCAGGTTTTCAAGATTGAGCAGAAGAGGGAGGGGACGGAAGAAGTGGTCAGGTTTTCAAGATTGAGCAGAAGAGGGAGGGGACGGAAGAAGTGGCCAGGTTTTCAAGATTGAGCAGAAGAGGGAGGGGACGGAAGAAGTGGTCAGGTTTTCAAGATTGAGCAGAAGAGGGAGGGGACGGAAGAAGTGGTCAGGTTTTCAAGATTGAGCAGAAGAGGGAGGGGACGGAAGAAGTGGTCAGGTTTTCAAGATTGAGCAGAAGAGGGAGGGGACGGAAGTGGTCAGGTTTTCAAGATTGAGCAGAAGAGGGAGGGGACGGAAGAAGTGGTCAGGTTTTCAAGATTGAGCAGAAGAGGGAGGGGACGGAAGAAGTGGTCAGGTTTTCAAGATTGAGCAGAAGAGGGAGGGGACGGAATAAGTGGTCAGGTTTTCAAGATTGAGCAGAAGAGGGAGGGGACGGAAGAAGTGGTCAGGTTTTCAAGATTGAGCAGAAGAGGGAGGGGACGGAAGAAGTGGTCAGGTTTTCAAGATTGAGCAGAAGAGGGAGGGGACGGAAGAAGTGGCCAGGTTTTCAAGATTGAGCAGAAGAGGGAGGGGACGGAAGAAGTGGTCAGGTTTTCAAGATTGAGCAGAAGAGGGAGGGGACGGAAGAAGTGGTCAGGTTTTCAAGATTGAGCAGAAGAGGGAGGGGACGGAAAGAAGTGGTCAGGTTTTGAGCAGAAGAGGGAGGGGACGGAAGAAGTGGTCAGGTTTTCAAGATTGAGCAGAAGAGGGAGGGGACGGAAGAAGTGGTCAGGTTTTCAAGATTGAGCAGAAAGAGGGAGGGGACGGAAGAAGTGGTCAGGTTTTCAAGATTGAGCAGAAGAGGGAAGGGGACGGAAGAAGTGGTCAGGTTTTCAAGATTGAGCAGAAGAGGGAGGGGACGGAAGAAGTGGCCAGGTTTTCAAGATTGAGCAGAAGAGGGAGGGGACGGAAGAAGTGGTCAGGTTTTCAAGATTGAGCAGAAGAGGGAGGGGACGGAAGAAGTGGTCAGGTTTTCAAGATTGAGCAGAAGAGGGAGGGGACGGAAGAAGTGGTCAGGTTTTCAAGATTGAGCAGAAGAGGGAGGGGACGGAAGAAGTGGTCAGGTTTTCAAGATTGAGCAGAAGAGGGAGGGGACGGAAGAAGTGGTCAGGTTTTCAAGATTGAGCAGAAGAGGGAGGGGACGGTGCCGTCAAAACAGCAGGTTTTCAAGATTGAGCAGAAGAGGGAGGGGACGGTGCCGTCAAAACAGCAGGTTTTCAAGATTGAGCAGAAGAGGAGGGGACGGGTGCCGTCAAAACAGCAGGTTTTCAAGATTGAGCAGAAGAGGGAGGGGACGGTGCCGTCAAAACAGCAGGTTTTCAAGATTGAGCAGAAGAGGGAGGGGACGGTGCCGTCAAAACAGCAGGTTTTCAAGATTGAGCAGAAGAGGGAGGGGACGGTGCCGTCAAAACAGCAGGTTTTCAAGATTGAGCAGAAGAGGGAGGGGACGGTGCCGTCAAAACAGCAGGTTTTCAAGATTGAGCAGAAGAGGGAGGGGACGGTGCCGTCAAAACAGCAGGTTTTCAAGATTGAGCAGAAGAGGGAGGGGACGGTGCCGTCAAAACAGCAGGTTTTCAAGATTGAGCAGAAGAGGGAGGGGACGGTGCCGTCAAAACAGCAGGTTTTCAAGATTGAGCAGAAGAGGGAGGGGACGGTGCCGTCAAAACAGCAGGTTTTCAAGATTGAGCAGAAGAGGGAGGGGACGGTGCCGTCAAAACAGCAGGTTTTCAAGATTGAGCAGAAGAGGGAGGGGACGGTGCCGTCAAAACAGCAGGTTTTCAAGATTGAGCAGAAGAGGGAGGGGACGGTGCCGTCAAAACAGCAGGTTTTCAAGATTGAGCAGAAGAGGGAGGGGACGGTGCCGTCAAAACAGCAGGTTTTCAAGATTGAGCAGAAGAGGGAGGGGACGGTGCCGTCAAAACAGCAGGTTTTCAAGATTGAGCAGAAGAGGGAGGGGACGGTGCCGTCAAAACAGCAGGTTTTCAAGATTGAGCAGAAGAGGGAGGGACGGTGCCGTCAAAACAGCAGGTTTTCAAGATTGAGCAGAAGAGGGAGGGGACGGTGCCGTCAAAACAGCAGGTTTTCAAGATTGAGCAGAAGAGGGAGGGGACGGTGCCGTCAAAACAGCAGGTTTTCAAGATTGAGCAGAAGAGGGAGGGGACGGTGCCGTCAAAACAGCAGGTTTTCAAGATTGAGCAGAAGAGGGAGGGGACGGTGCCGTCAAAACAGCAGGTTTTCAAGATTGAGCAGAAGAGGGAGGGGACGGTGCCGTCAAAACAGCAGGTTTTCAAGATTGAGCAGAAGAGGGAGGGGACGGTGCCGTCAAAACAGCAGGTTTTCAAGATTGAGCAGAAGAGGGAGGGGACGGTGCCGTCAAAACAGCAGGTTTTCAAGATTGAGCAGAAGAGGGAGGGGACGGTGCCGTCAAAACAGCAGGTTTTCAAGATTGAGCAGAAGAGGGAGGGGACGGTGCCGTCAAAACAGCAGGTTTTCAAGATTGAGCAGAAGAGGGAGGGGACGGTGCCGTCAAAACAGCAGGTTTTCAAGATTGAGCAGAAGAGGGAGGGGACGGTGCCGTCAAAACAGCAGGTTTTCAAGATTGAGCAGAAGAGGGAGGGGACGGTGCCGTCAAAACAGCAGGTTTTCAAGATTGAGCAGAAGAGGGAGGGGACGGTGCCGTCAACAACAGCAGGTTTTCAAGATTGAGCAGAAGAGAGGAGGGGACGGTGCCGTCAAAACAGCAGGTTTTTAAGATTGAGCAGAAGAGGGAGGGGACGGTGCCGTCAAAACAGCAGGTTTCAAGATTGAGCAGAAGAGGGAGGGGACGGTGCCGTCAAAACAGCAGGTTTTCAAGATTGAGCAGAAGAGGGAGGGGACGGTGCCGTCAAAACAGCAGGTTTTCAAGATTGAGCAGAAGAGGGAGGGGACGGAAGAAGTGGTCAGGTTTTCAAGATTGAGCAGAAGAGGGAGGGGGACGGAAGAAGTGGTCAGGTTTTCAAGATTGAGCAGAAGAGGGAGGGGGACGGAAGAAGTGGTCAGGTTTTCAAGATTGAGCAGAAGAGGGAGGGGACGGAAGAAGTGGTCAAGATTGAGCAGAAGAGGGAGGGGACGGAAGAAGTGGTCAGGTTTGAGCAGAAGAGGGAGGGGACGGAAGAAGTGGTCAAGATTGAGCAGAAGAGGGAGGGGACGGAAGAAGTGGTCAGGTTTTCAAGATTGAGCAGAAGAGGGAGGGGACGGAAGAAGTGGTCAAGATTGAGCAGAAGAGGGAGGGGACGGAAGAAGTGGTCAAAGGAGAGCAATCAGCAGCTCCTCTTCAAAACAAATCTTTTACCACTTTCTCTGCGACCTTGAAGAACGACAGCATGTCCTTGACCGCTCGGCCAAAGCTGTCGTACTTGGTCACGTATGGCTTCACCCACAAAGGTAAGTTGTTGACGGACTCTGCCGAGGAAAACCTGAAACCATTCATGAAATGATGCGAGGTAATTAACTTAAAAGTGAATCTTACCGATATTTCTGAAGCAAATGTAACAGTAATAACGTCTGTGGTTCTTGTCAGTGAAAGTATTTGTTTACGGTCATGACGGCTGACAAATATCTTTTAAAACACCGTTAGCGAGACCTGAATGTAAGCAACTTTGGTGAAAAGCTAAAATGGGTGTCAAACGACAAAACAAACTACCTGTTTGTAGAGTAGGGCAATCAAGATTGGTCAAATGTATGCCGTCTCTGTAGCAGCCTCAGTGCCTTGAACACCTCTTGTTAATAGGAGAAGTGCTTTATAACAACGATAAAATACTAAATCAATAATGTTCCAAATTAAAAAAATACCAAGTTGAAGTACCTAATATCACAGAGCATGATGGCCCCAAAGTCGTCCTTGTGGCGAATGACACGACCGATAGCTTGGTTGACGGCTCGTGTGGCTTGTTGTCTGTACCACTGCTGGCCTGTGAGGCTCTGTGTACCCAAGCACACACACAAAACTTCATGTATGCTCTCCAATTGCTAAAGTCATGCTACACACACACACCCTCAACCAACACAAACCCACGTGTACGCATTCACTCAAACCAACCCTGGCATAAAATAAATGCATACATTATTATTCCATC
This sequence comes from Oncomelania hupensis, assembly GCA_036898135.1. Lineage (NCBI taxonomy): Eukaryota > Metazoa > Mollusca > Gastropoda > Littorinimorpha > Pomatiopsidae > Oncomelania > Oncomelania hupensis. The sequence continues at coordinate 75,091,267 of CM072516.1, forward strand.
AAAGGCGAGTATAAACCGGGGTCGTGTCTGTACACATGCGGCCTATCACACACACTTTAAAAGATCCTGACGCTCATGTCCTAGATGGGCAAGTACCCCCCTCTCCTCTCCGCCCTTTCCCCCTGTCCTTGGTGGTGCAGCTCTTGCCTATGCTGTGCTCTTGCTGAGAAGGCAGGCCAAGTTTCGCCTGCATGGCTGACTCCAAAAAATCCAAATAAGCATTTTGTGTAGATAGCAGTGACGTCCATCTTACAGACCTTGAATCCCTGTTTGCCTGCCAGCCCGTCAAGGTGCTGCATCTTCAGCACAACACGCGGATCTTTCATCGGTGGGAACGGCAGTCCAGTCAGCACCACTGCACGGCCGTTCATGTCGGCAAAGTCTAGACCTTCACTCACCTGAAGCAAACGTCGTCAGGAAGTAAAATTTTGGTGGTGTAGGTTAACACTGCATTTGATTTTACATTCTTTAATTCTGTGTATCTCGTCACAAACTTCTAAGGTATATAAAAACGATTAAATAAATAAATAAGGTAAGGCATTTTAGAAATATAGTTGGCAATGAATTCTCTTTAACAAAAAGCTAGGTCCCTACCTATTTCTGCTGCCAAACTGTGGATACTTTATTGGCATGAAGATGTCTTGATGCTACACAATGCTTCATGCTTTTACGTCGTATGTCAGAAGAAAGTTATGTCTCTCGTTGTCCTGTGCATGTGCGTTTTTTAATGTTTACCTCTGCATATACATGTACAGAAAGATTTTCCCTCTAACTCTGAGAAAGGGAAGAGGATGCTGGATGTCAGGATAGGTGTGTAGGGGAGGTAGGAGGGGGGGATGAGATGGGGAGACCAACATTTTTGCTTGTGCTGGTTGTCTTTTCAACGGTGCATGACTCACACAGGCAGAACTGGCATACAGGTCTCCTGAACTGCCACATGCAGCCAGGAATACAGTACAGTACAGTGCATTACAATACAATACAACACAATACAATTTAGTTCAATACAGCACAATACAATTCAACACAATACAATGCAATACAACACAATATCAGTTTCCTTTTGTAGCATCAACACATCTTCAACATATTAAAACGATTTAAGCTTCTTTTGTATCAACCGGCCGGCTTCATTCAAGCTATCATTAGAAAGAATCCATGAGACATTTTTCCTGCTTGCGGATTCTCTAGTTACAATGTTTACAGACATCGGATTTATGTGGGTTTTTTATCTGACAGTAAAGTGGTACTGTATTGTATTGTATTGTGATGAATTACACTGTACTGGTTTAATTATTAATCTTTTGTTAACTTACCTTCCCTCGGCAAACGGCCATGAAGATAGCCCCATTGAGAGCTGGGTCATTAATTTTCTGGTAGAAATCATCAATTGCCTGTTTGCAACACATACAAACACAAAGTATATTACTCTCATGGGTCTTTCAGATGTGAACATGTTTCGTCATGCTTCGTGGCAGGCAAAGGACAATGCTTGTCACTGACGCTCATGTGGCCACATTGGAACTCATTCTGACCCTTGCGCGCAAAACTTTGCCACGATAGGATGATTTCAATTTTATTTTGTGGGCTGCTGAAAATGTGTCCACTATGACCAATCAGAATGCTCAGGGGTCCAAACACCTGACTTTAAAAAAAGAGGAAAATTTTTATGAGCGGAGGGGGCAGAGCAATCTCCAATCTTCGTTTTGCGGATGATATTGATGGATTGGCTGGAGAGGAACAAGAACTTGAACAGCTTGTACAGAGGCTTGACACCACCTCCAGAGCTTATGGAATGGAAATAAGTGCAGAGAAGACCAAAATGATGACCAACAACACCAATGGCATCAACACTGACATCAAAGTACAAGGCCAATCCCTCAACACAGTGCACAGCTTCAAATATTTAGGAGCCATTGTGTCAGACAATGGGTCTCGACAGGAAGTCCTCTCCAGGATCGCACAAACAACTGCTGCCCTGACAAGGTTGAAGCCCATTTGGAAAGACAGAACCATCAGTCTACATTCCAAAGTAAGACTGCTGCGCTCTCTGGTCATCTCCATCTTCCTATATGCTTGCGAAGCATGGACCCTCACAGCAGATCTCCAACGAAGAATACAAAGCATGGAGATGAGGTGCTACAGAAGACTTCTGTGCATTTCCTATACCCAACACATCACCAACGACGAAGTCCGACAGACCATCACACAAGCCATTGGACAACACGATGACCTGCTCACAGTGGTGAAGAAACGGAAACTCCGATGGTATGGCCACGTCACCAGATCATCAGGTCTTGCAAAGACCATTCTGCAAGGCACAGTGCAAGGAGGTAGAAGAAGGGGGAGACCGAAAAAGAGGTGGGAGGACAACATTCGAGAATGGACTGGTTTGACACTGAGCGAAGCCATGAGGGCTGCTGAGGACAGAGAAAGATGGAGTATGCTGGTTAAGCGATCATCTGTGGTGCCCCTACGACCTTCGGGTTATGGGACAGGATAGGATAGGATAGGGAGGGAAGGGGGGAGAGGGAGGTTTTATGTTGTTGACAAAAAATCATGAATCAAATGTATGCATTTTAGTGCAATCTGAGCATTAAGAGACATTAAAAATAGGTGTAAAGCACAAAAGTTTACTTGTTACAAACAAGGTCCGGGAATAGATATATTTCTTCAACATGGGTTGAAGAAACTCCCAATTGATGGCTGTTTCTTCATTTTCTTGATGCAGTTTGTGGATGCTGACGTGCTGTTTGAGTCCCTACAGTCATTGAACTCTGCAGCAGTTGACGCTGTGTGGCTGCAGTGATGTGCATTTCTGGCTTGCTTGGCCTCTTCCAGGATTTTCTCAGTTGCCTTTCTTTTGGTGGTCAATTTCTTGATGTTGACACTAAGAGACTCTGCCTTCTGGGCACTTTCTTCCCCGTTTCTCTCTCTTCTGTCTTTATCTTTTCTGGCAGCAGGCAACATGTTAAGCACAAGATGTTCCTTCATAGGGTCAATTTTCTTGAAATATTGCACTGCAGTCTTACCCCTGGACAAGAGCGATTGCTTGACAGTTTGCATGGCAGAATAAGTGTCAATGTCTATCATGGTGTTTGATTTGTCAATCACCTCTCCCATGACACTGAACATGGACTCAACTAGTGGAAATCATTTATTTTTTTACTCCTGAATCATCATAAGCTTTGCCGCGAGCTACAACGCGTTGTGCATAATGAGACGCCATGTTGGAAAAGGAAGCGAAGAAAGAGAGACCTACACTGTTTGGGAATCACAACGGTTTGAGAATTTTTGTTTCTTTCTCAGGGATTTTCATTTTTGCGGAAAGCGCAATTTTTTTTTCAGCTGACAGTTTTTATTTAACGTGGATTTCCGTGGAAGATTTGGACCCCTGAATGCTCAAATGTAAGACGTCCCTTTTCTCTGCCATGACATTTCAAAATGGCAACCTAGACTGACAGCCACATTTATTCACTTATAATTTAATAATGGAACAGTTTCCATGTATTTATCCTTAAGTGGACTAAGCGTACCAAACCCGTGACAAGGCACACGATGCGATGGTGAGGATCGCTGCGGATCTCGGCAGTGGAATGACTGGTTGGTAATTCTTGATTTCATAGATCAAATGAATGGTGAAGTTGATTAAATGTTTTCTACACTTATCGTGTGATTTTATATTCTTCTAAGATCTACTATTCTATTATTTTACTAAGTTTACAATATACAGGTTGAAGGGTTTTTAAGCAAAGATAATGTTATTTCTCAGTAGTAAGTAGGCTCTACTAGCACTTGCACTGTTGAGTGAAGTAGATGCAATCGACTGCAGTAAGATTAGGTCTACATTGCTTTGCTCTTGTTTTTGGCCACTGATGGTACCTACATACATACTAGGCCTATATAGGATTAATTATCCCAGATTTTATCCTCGATCAATTGAATGGTGCCTGCAATGCTTATTTTGCCTGCAATGGTTGCTTACTTTGCCTGCAACGAAACATGTTCATGTCTGAAAAGGCCTTTAGTGCCATGCAATGAAAACACATGGAAAATTCGGAAACTTTGAAATAAAACACATTGTGTACTTTGAAATAAAACACATTGTGTCTCAACATCTTTTGATAATAATGCAGTGGCAAACTTGGAAAGAAATCCTGTACTTCAAGTTCAAGAAAAACAAGCATTTTCTGTACATTATATGATTTAATCCATATTTATTGAAATCTGCAGTCAGCAGTTACCTGCGTAAAAGCCTCTTTGCCTCGAGGTTCCAGCACCACTGGCTTGTAGGCCACAATTCTATCCCAGATGTTGCTGCTCTGAAATCATCACAAAGAAATTCTTGTGCTGAAATTACCATCGTAAATTTACACTTTAAAATTACAGAAAGTGATGATGATTATGATGTCCATTTGTAAGGAGTGTGTTTCCATCCATTGATGAATGCTCAGTGTGAAAAGACACTAAAAGAACAGAGCGTGTACATAAACAGGTACTCAGTGAAGCTGAAGTAAAACTCAACATGGAAATCTGGTGATTTCAGCATGAAACTCCGCTAACCCAAAACAACTCTCACATACTATATATACACCCAAAAGTTTTCTCAATAGATTTACAGACCTCTATAAAAATAAAAAGGGCTCGTCATCCAAATTGATGGAAGAACCCCTTCTCTGTAGTAAGAGGAGGCAATTTATAGCTTTCTAAACAATCTTAAATCAAAACAATTAATTTCAAAAACATCCTGTATCACCCAGGGATACAGTGTGCAGCATTCTAACAAACAAATGTCAAGATTTCCGTCAAAAAAAGAAGTCATGACAAAATGCAGTTCCACATGACAAAACAAACGAAACCAAACGCTAACAACAGGAAATCTCTGCCGCTTGTTACAAAATAGGCTGCATGTTTTCTTGGTATTATGTCATCGCATCAAACGTCCTGAACTGAAAAAAGAAGGGAAGACTTTACTGTCCAACTACGTTGCATCACCAGAGTAATAAGTAGGCTTTACAACCACCAGCAGAGGTTGGGGAAAAGGTGACGTAAACCTCCACCAGTCTCAGTTCCTCAGCGTGTGGTGCCCCTTCGCTCACACCCACATCAATACCAATGACCATAAACAAATATTTCTGACCTGCCAAGTCTCCACACACTTTTCCATCACAGGATAAGATGGGAAAAAAACCAGCAAGCCATCTGGCACAACACGGGCAAAGTTCACTGAAAACATATAGCATAATACAATTCATCACCATCATAATCATCATATTCACCATCAAAATATTAGTGGCGCAGATTTTGTCCACACAATTCTAAACCAGGCATTGCTTTGTCCAACATTACTTACCATACTGTAAATTCAAAAGCGTTCAAATCAAAGGTATCCACATCCTACTGAAAGAAAGAGAGCTTTATCATTCACGAATGTGTTAAACTAAAATACTGACCTATGGAATTTCCCAAAGAGGATTGGTACGATTCTGTAAATCTGAAATGAAAACAGACGAGAAGCAAGTCAGAACTGATATAGCATCGCCGATAAATAAATAACAGCTAACATCATCTTCATCATCATTATCAAACATCATCATTAACAATCATCATCATCATCATTGTTGGCATCATCATCATCATCATCATAGTCTTCATCCTCATCATCGTTTTCATCATCAGCATGGTCTCCGTCATCATCCTCATCACACTAACCTGTTGTGGTAGTTGGAGTTAAGCTGCACACCGTCAGGCCCACAGGACAAGGTACCTACCCAAACTTGGTGTTTCTCTATCACATGAGGGTTCTGAAGTCTGACGTTGAAAGGTCTGAAAACCACAAACAAGCCATGTATTACAACTTTGGCCGCTATCAGGATGTTACTAAGCAGGCATGAAAACAACCGAGATGAAAAAAAAAGGACATTTTTTTTAAAGATTGGGAACGGAGGTCATAACGCCTAGCCCTCAAACATGGCTTGGTCATTCTTTCAGCGGATTAGAAAAAAGATTAGATCTGCCGCAAATAAGGCACAAACCCCAAAGGCAAAAAACGTCGGTAATTAAAGATTATAGGATCATATGGGAGCCATCATTCCATGGTAGAAAATTCCGTGGGGCGATTCAGAATGACTCAATGAGTGCACGCGCTATGTTTAGAAGCGACAACATGTGATGTGATATTATGTGACGTAGATTTGTGATGCACTGTATGCAGAGGTTGCTTCCCTTGTGCCAGGTAAAACAACAAATCAATGATTTTTAATTTTATATAGATCTAGATTTTGTTATATTATTATTTATTAATTTAAAAAAAAACACTTTTGCTGAAAAATATTTAAACCAACTAATTGTTTTTTGGTTTTTTTTTTATAATTATTGGATTCAAAAAAGCATGGTTCTCGTTCTTTTTTATCTTTGATGTTTTGAAATTTTTGGGAAGATAGACTGTCCACGTTTTTTCAGACCTTGTTTAACAGCTTTGGATTTTTTTTCCTTTAATTCTTTGTATTATTTTCCAGACTATTTTGGAAGAGGTTTTGGAATCAAGTTTGGAACAGAAGGTTTTCCAGGATTGACACCTTTTTTGTTTAAAGAGATACCTAGTTTTGACTCGCAGCTTCTCGTGATTAAGTTTATTTTCAGCAGTAGGATTTGAAAAGAAACTTCGTTGCGCTTGTTTCCTTTAGTAATGAAGTTTCTCACATTCTTCATCAAACCAAGGGGTCTTCGGAACACTGCTTTTAATAGATGTTTTGGAAGCACATTCTATTAGAATAATTATTAGAGAACTCCAAAGCTGGATCTTCGGAATTTAGAATGCCATTGGTAATTTGACAAGATGCGGAGCGTCCAAACTTGTCCCAATCTCTTTTTTGAAGTTCCAGCGACATTGGGGTTCTTCAGATTGATCTTCTAGAAACTTTAGAAAAATAGGAAAATGGTCACTTTCCCAGAGATTCGAATGAGGTTTCCAATCCAGGTCCAAAAAAAGAGAAGCGTCACAGATGGCCAGGTCTAAATTAGAAAATGTTCCTAAAGGGCTACAATACGTAGGAGAATCTGAATTTAAAATAAAGATTGAGGTCATCGACAACATTCTCCAGAATTTTGCCTTGGGAATTCTGATGGTCACTACCCCATCTGGGGGAGTGACCATTCAGATCTCCAACAATCACAAAGGGAGATTGGAGTTGGTCTATCAAGTTTAATAAATCAGCTTTGCATATGGTTTTTGAAGGGAATAAATATAAGGGGCAGACCATTACAGTTTTTTTTTTGAAAGATACTCGAGCAGCTATCGCCTTTAAGGATGTGGTCAATGTAACTGGGCTAAATAAAATGTCTGACTGAACACGTAAAGCCTTCCCACGAGAAACACTGGATTGCAAGCAAGAGTATCCAGACAATTGACGTATTTTATCAGGACTCACTTGGTCGGTTTTTAATAAACAGGAGCAAATGTTCGTAGTTGGCTGTAAGGCCTCTAATGTTCCATTGTATTATAAAAGTCATGATAGGAAGAAATAAAAACAGTATGTTTTATTTCAATCAATTTTCTACTTTATATTTCTCCTTAATTATACCTGACTATTTTTCAGCTGGAGATGGAGGTGCTGTCCCCTTTTGAGGTGACTCCTCCATGTCAACTAAATCTACCGCCAGGGAGGCGAAACGATTCGAAGTAATGTCTTTTTTTTAGAAGACAATGGTCCTGTTATATTTTCAGTCCTTGAAGAGGACTTCGAGTCTGTTGACCCCTACGTGGTCCCAGTCGAAGGAGCCTGACCTCGATGGGGCGAGGAGGAGGGGGGTCGTGGACCAGGTGCCTTCCCTCGTCCTGAAGGTACAATAGGGTGTATAGGTGTGATAAGGGGAGGGAAGACAGCGTTGGGAGCTGCCGCCGAAGCGTTCCCCTTAGGAGTTGGCATTGACTTAGTGGTAGTCGGCCTGCTTGAGCTTGACCTCTGCTGATTACTAGAGGCAATACTCTCTTTTTTTTGGGTTTCACAATCAAACAGAAGTTTTTCGAGAGTTTTTTGTCAATTCCTTCAGACAGAGTGCGTACTGGTCTTACAAAGTAAAATTCCAAGACTTTTCAAGGGTTTTCCAGACCCATAAAAAATTTTCATGGCTGTTTTTTTTCTTGATTGTGTTGCGAATAAATTTCTTTTATAAACTGTTGGCTGGTGTTGCTTACTTTGTTTTATGATAAAAGAAAAAAATATGTTGAATATCATTACAAATACAAAAATGCACAAATCTTACTGTTATAAACAGTTGGATGGTGTTGCTTATTTTTGTTTTATGATAAAAGAAAAAAAAATGTTGAATATCACTACAAATACAAAAAGGCACAAATGCACTGTGCAGCACACAAACAATCTGAGTTCAGCCCTCTTTTTGTTGGCTGATTTTTTTTTTATTTTCCAGCAGGTTAAGAATTCTTAATCTGGCAAGACTTTTCTTCTATCTGTTTTTCTAAATTGTCAAGTTCTCCCTTCTTCTCTTTTGCTGATTTTCTCATTGCATTTGATTTTGCCAGCAGTTTAATGTCACACTTGTTTTCAGCTTTTTGAGCATATTCATCTGCAGAATGCACAAGAGACTTCCACATTTCCTCAAATTGGGTAAATTTCCTCTTGAGTGGGGGGTTATGTTACGTTGAAACGCGAAGGATAGTATGTCATAAACGCGCACGATAGATCTAATCGTTTCGCTTTGCAAAGTTTTCAGTAACAGAGTGTATTTACCTTTGATTTGAGTTTGAATTGTTGTTAGAAGAAGCTTTGTATAACGTTGATAATTTTCGTTAGTCGATATTATTGGAGAATTCTCTAGATTGGACAGAAAGGAAAGTTGTATGACGCAAGTCAGTGATGAAAACGGAAGTTCTAGACTAGCCAATTAGTGAATGGAATTATTCATATGAGCATCACGCTGCGAGTCCACTGAGCTATAAATAGCTCTAGAGCAATCGCCACAAACTGGAAACAGCCTCTCTCTCTCTCTCTCTCTCTCTCTCTCTCTCTCTCTCTCTCTCTCTCTCTCTCTCTCTCTCTCTCTCGAACTCTCTCTCTCTCTCTCTCTCTCTCTCTCTCTCTCTCTCTCTCTCTCTCTCTCTCTCTCTCTCTCTCTCTCTCTCTCGCCCGCTCGGCGACGCTCGCTAACGAACGAGCTACGTTATTTCGAAATTCCAGGGTTTTCCATGATAAGTAATGAAATTCCAGGATTTTCAAGGCCTGGAAAAGCAATTTTGCAATTCCAGGACTTTCCAGGTAGAGTATGCACCCTGTTCAGAGAATTCAGAATGGATCCTAGATCAGATGGCCTAAAAGTGGCGCTGACTGAGTGTCAGAGGCTGTTGAGGTCATACACGCCGACACTCAGCCTATGGTTGATAGATCTCTTGACACTCAGCCTATGGTTGATAGATCTCTTGACACTCAGCCTATGGTTGATAGATCTCTTGACACTCAGCCTATGGTTGATAGATCTCTTGACACTCAGCCTATGGTTAATAGATCTCTTGACACTCAGCCTATGGTTGATAGATCTCTTGACACTCAGCCTATGGTTGATAGATCTCTTGACACTCAGCCTATGGTTGATAGATCTCTTGACACTCAGCCTATGGTTGATAGATCTCTTGACACTCAGCCTATGGTTAATAGATCTCTTGACACTCAGCCTATGGTTGATAGATCTCTTGACACTCAGCCTATGGTTGATAGATCTCTTGACACTCAGCCTATGGTTGATAGATCTCTTGACACTCAGCCTATGGTTGATAGATCTCTTGACACTCAGCCTATGGTTAATAGATCTCTTGACACTCAGCCTATGGTTGATAGATCTCTTGACACTCAGCCTATGGTTGATAGATCTCTTGACACTCAGCCTATGGTTGATAGATCTCTTGACACAGCCTATGGTTGATAGATCTCTTGACACTCAGCCTATGGTTGATAGATCTCTTGACACTCAGCCTATGGTTGAAAGATCTCTTGACACTCAGCCTATGGTTGATAGATCTCTTGACACACAGCCTATGGTTGATAGATCTCTTGACACTCAGCCTATGGTTGATAGATCTCTTGACACTCAGCCTATGGTTGATAGATCTCTTGACACTCAGCCTATGGTTGATAGATCTCTTGACACACAGCCTATGGTTGATAGATCTCTTGACACACAGCCTATGGTTGATAGATCTCTTGACACACAGCCTATGGTTGATAGATCTCTTGACACTCAGCCTATGTCATAGGTCACATTACAAGATGGCTGCTGCTTTTTTGGCTACGAGATATTTTGGGGATTAATGTTCGATTTCAAACAGCACCGTTCTTAAAATTAGTTATAAATTTGGCTACATTTGGCCCTGGAAGCCCGAGGAATTTATTCCTTTGGATATTTTGTAGCGTCTCTGTGGATTTTTGAAGAAATCAGTTGTTTCTTTTTTTCTACCTTTCATTGAACGAACTCACTCGCACAACTTGTTCGAGAGCTTTTATGTATCGTGCACCGATGTTTTTGCTAACCTTACGTATTTAGTATTTACTCATAACAAGCTTTTATGGTGAGTACGCACATTTTCTTTTTTTTTCTTCTTTGTTGATGCTATTGGTTACACTTCGATTGTATGCAGTAAAATTAAGAACAACTTTCGTGTACAAGTGTGATCTATCTTTGTCAAATTGTCACATACTTTCGTTCTGCTCTTAAGCCATGGGTAAACCAAGAAACAACTCAGCCCCAGGAGGCTCTAATCAAGGCAGAAAGAATCAAGCGGGTGAAATGAAGAGACTTGACCGTACTGAGCCTTGGATTTGCATTGGGTGCAACAATGGCTTAGACAGCGAACGCACGGATGTAATTGAGTGCCATGCATGTAAACAATGGTGTCATCGTGGGTGCTCAGGCCTCACTGAATCCCAGTTCAAGAGTTTACAGGGGGGAGAAAATTTTATGGTCTGGCTCTGTACTTCATGCAGAGAGAAAGATGGCACTGAGGTGACCACTCGCATGGAATCCAAATTGGATAGCGTACTGAAGATGTTGCAAAAATTTGAAGAGAGGCTGTCTGCTTTTGAAGATAAGCACGAAGGCTGCAATATTGCAATAATTGAAAAAAAAATAATGGAGGCAGTGGAATCAAAGGTGGAAGAATATATGGGGGAGAAGGAGGAAAAAGAAAAACGAAAAAAGAATATCATTGTTGCAAACTTGCCTGAGAGTGATAAACCATCAATAGAAGAAAAGAGAAAGGAAGACAGGGATAGGGTAAGGGTGTTGGTTAGCAAACTGGGGGAAGACATTTGTGTGGAAGAAGTTGATGAACCAATGCGACTAGGAGCACTGAGCATCGGCAACAATGTCAGGCCTAGACTGCTTAGGATGACAGTGAAAACTGATGAGACAAAAAGAAAAATTATGAAAAATGTGGCCAATCTCAACAAAAACATTCCACCCAAAGAGAGAGTATACATCAATGATGATCAGACACCAAAAGAACGGGAAAAGATTAGAGTACTCAAGGAAGAACTTAAAACTAGAAGAGAAGGAGGAGAAGAAAATCTTGTAATAAATTACAGAGAGGGGAAGATCGTGACACGCATTCTAAGGTCTGGTCCTGGTACCGGGCAACTGCGATTTTCTCTCAATTCATCAGCTGCTGCCGTTCCGGCAAATGCTGGTGGATCACATTGACAACCCAGCCTTGCAAACACTCATGTAAATAAATGTACATATGATCACAAACTTGGTAACTTTTGTTTTGATTCTCTTGACTCTTGTAAAATTTTGTACACAAATTGTGACAACGGATTTTTGAACAAAAAAGATGAATTTATCACACGCTTTCAACCTATTAAACCCCATATTATTGGTTTAACGGAAGTAATAACAAAAAATAATGTGTATGGTGTAAATACTTCTGAGTATGAAATAGGTAGTTATGATTTATTCATGAACAAAAATCCAAAAAGGGGGATCGCCATGTATGTAGATAAATGTTTGAATGCGAGAGAGTGTACAGTTCTCAATGAAACGCAATTTGAGGAGAGTTTGTGGTGCACTTTCAAGGGTGGTAATGATGAAGCGGTCTTGATTGGATGCCTGTATCGCAGTCCAAGTTCATCCATACATAACACAGGGTGGAGAACAACTGAATCAAGAAATCTCTGAAATCCGGCCGGGGCCCAGGGGCCAAGCCCCGGTATTCGCCCCCTGGAAGAAAATGAATTTATGCAATTTTGAAAGTAATTTAGGGCCTCTCCTGAAATCAAAAAGCAAAAAGTAAACATGAATAGAAACAAAAAACAACAAAAAAAGAATGTTTTATGCACATGTCTTTCAAAAACGTTAAGAATCTTGATTTGTAGGCCTAACAAAGTTTGAGGTCCACCACTGTTACACACAAACTCCACATTTCCAATTTTACTGGGCACACGTTTGTCTATTTTTTAGCTGTAAATAGGCAAGAATTTTTATAATTTTAGAGATATTTAGGGGTACGTTAGTAAAAACACCACATCTTAGGTATTAGTGACTAGTGTATAGATTTAAATGAAATAAAATGCAAAATGAACAGAAATAAATTCTATTTTGATTATCTACCTTTTTATACTTCTCTTGTCATGTCTTGTTTTTTATTACTCCATGTGTATACAAAAAAAAGTTTTAAAAAGTCCAAAAAAGCCCCCTCTTCTTCACTTTCATGCCAGTCTGAAAGATCGTATGCATGCACACTACTGACACTAATTGTCTAATGTCAGTACCGATCTCTTCCTCTGACTCCAAGTCCATTTCTCTCACTTTAATGTCTGATAAATGGAAGCCTGTAAACTCCCCTTCATCAGTCGAAGAATCCAATCCATCCCTTTTAGGCACACAGAAAATTTGAAAAAAAAAATCGAAAAAACGAACGCATCACAGAGAAAACTTGTGGAAATGCAGTCGAATGTTTTCACAACATAATAAACCGGAAGTCAATTGCCGGAAGTCTCGCAATCTTTCAAACAACGCGAGAATAAAACCACATGGTTAATACGGACGCTTTTGGACGTTTTGCCTGTTTAGACCTTCGGCCGCTTTTGGCCGTTATGCCCAGTAAAGGGTAGCCCCTCAGCTTCTCACACTCGGAACTCAATATTTTTTTTCTCGGAAATGCAAATGCTTTCCGCGGAAATCCGCGGATTCGCGGAGAGTTCTCCACCCTGATAACACTCAAGAGTTATTCAATCTGTTGAAACATGATGAAATATCAAAGTACGATAAAGTTTGTATAATGGGTGACTTCAATTTTCCAGGTATATGTTGGGAGGGAGCTTGGGAAGGAGATACCAATAATGACTTTGTTGAATGTGTAAGGGATGCATTTCTTATCCAGAAGGTTTCCTCTCCCACTAGACGCAGGGCAGGACAACAGTCTACAAGAGATGACTTGGTGTTTGTAAGTGAAGAACATTTGGTGCCCGACATAGAGCACATAGATCCTTTGGGGAAAAGTGATCATGACGTACTACTCTTTTTTCTGTATGTTCCCAGAGTCAAAGGTAGTAAAGAAAGCAGTAAGTACAGGTTTAATTTAAACAAGGGGGATTATTGTAGTCTACGTAACATGATCTCTGCACATGACTTTTCTACGCTTCCACAGGGGGATGTACACGAAATGTGGCAAGGTATAAAAAGTGTTATTTTAGAAAGCATGGATATACTTATTCCAAAAGTAAAGGCTGGAAACAAGAAGAGGGCTACTCCACCATGGATGAATGAGAAGATAATTAAAACAATAAAAAAGAAGTATAACCTATACAAACGATACTTACAGACTAAACAGGGGAGAGATTACGAGAAATATAAACAAGTGCGTAACAAATGTGCTACACTTATGAAAGCAGGAAGAAAGCGTCACGAGAAGAACATTGCAAATGATGGAAGATAAATCCAAAGAAATTTTGGAAATATGTCCAAGAAAAAAGTAAAGGAAATAGTGGTATTAGTGCGTTGAAAAAGGAAAATGGTGAGTTCGCTACAACTGACAGGGAGAAAGCTGAGACACTAAACTCTTTCTTTGCCAGTGTATTTACAGTGGAAAATAAGAATAATGTACCTGAAATGACAGAAGGTCAGTACTCTGATGGTAAGTTTCTAGCTGATGTTATTGTTACTACCGAAGCAGTAGAAAAGAAATTAGCTAATCTTGATTCTTCCAAAGCACAGGGTCCTGATGGTGTTCCCCCTAGGGTACTGAAGGAGTTATCCAAGGAATTAGCAAAGCCCTTAAGTATTCTATTTAATAAGTCCATTGAGAGCGGAGTTGTACCCAGTGACTGGAAAGAAGCCGATGTGACTGCCATTTTTAAGAAGGGTAACAAGTCGGAACCCGGTAACTACAGACCAGTAAGTTTGACATGTATTGTATGCAAAGTCTTTGAATCATTAATCCGAGATGTAATAACATCACATTTTAAGGATAATAATCTGTTCGCTTCTTGTCAACACGGTTTTAGGTCTAAGCGTTCATGCATGACCCAGTTAATGGAAGTGATGGAAGATTTAACACAAATTCTAGATAGGCATGAACCTGTAGACATCATATACCTGGATTTTCGCAAAGCGTTCGATAGTGTTCCACATGAACGACTACTACAAAAAATGAAGGCATACGGAGTGACAGGTAAAGTGTTAGAATGGATCAGATCCTTTCTTTCAGGCAGGACACAGAGAGTTCGGGTTGGAGAAGCCTTATCGTCTAGCGCCAATGTATTAAGTGGCATCCCCCAAGGTAGTATTTTGGGCCCTATTTTGTTCACAATTTACATAAATGATCTACCTGATTGTGTCAAAACCTCATGTAAAATATTTGCAGACGATACTAAAATATACGACAGAGCTTCAAATAGTACTCATATGCAGGAGGACCTCGACAGACTTCAACATTGGACTGATGAGTGGAATTTGTACTTCAACGTTGAAAAATGCAAAGTAATGCATATGGGGCATAATAATCCCAATGCTGAATATTCCATGAGTGTAAATGGCACTGCCAGAAAAATTACTACTTGTGTAGAAGAAAAAGACCTGGGGGTGACGTTTGATACAGGATTAAAATTTGATGTGCATATTCAAAATGCTATAAGTAAAGCTAACAAGATGGTTGGGCTGATTAAAAGGACCTTCACGTTTATTGATAGAGATGTATTTGTCAAGCTATATAAAGCTTTGGTCAGACCACATCTAGAATATGGTAACGTCATTTGGCACGCTCACTTAATACGTCAATCAGTGGCAATAGAAAAAGTGCAACGTAGAGCCACGAAGCTCGTAAAGGAGTGTAGTAACATGTCGTACAGTGAGCGTTTACAGTTCTTAAAGTTGCATTCTCTAAAAGGTAGACGTGTGCGTGGTGACCTCATCGCGACATACCAAATTTATCATAACCATGTAGACCTGAGATGGGATTATTTCTTTGAGAGTACACACAGTTCAAAAACAAGAAACGCTGAGGGAAAGGTCTTTATTAAACAATGTGATACTAACTTAAGGAAATATTGCTTTAGCTATCGGGTTGCTAATTTTTGGAATAACCTACCACCAAATTTTAAAAATGCACACTCAACTAACATCTTCAAAAATCTGCTTGATGCCAATGCTAAATTTGTTAATCTATTTAACGAATTCGATTGAATTCAAGAGAGGAAAATTTTAGCACCGAATGACCATGACTGCTTTAAGAATGTATAATACAAAGATACAGCCTATACCCAGCCTCTACTACTACTACTACTACTACTACTATGGTTGAAAGATCTCTTGACACTCAGCCTATGGTTGATAAATCTCTTGACACTCAGCCTATGGTTGACAGATCTCTTGACACTCAGCCTATGGTTGACAGATCTCTTGACACTCAGCCTATGGTTGATAGATCTCTTGACACTCAGCCAGCATCAAGTTCGCCTGGTTAGTAAAAACTGGACTATATAGGAAATTTAAAAAAATTAAAAATTAAAATGCATCTTTGTCTCATATCGCTGGAATGATGTGCAATGACATTATATCTATGTAAGTCTGTGCTGAAATCACAACCAATTAATGTCAACAGCCATGAAAACAATGGTATAAAAAAGGGCCTTGTTAACCATGTCACAACCAGTTTACCATTGTACTCCAAGGTTCCAGTAGTGGCTTCCACATTACTAAATGAAATCAAAAATACCTTTTTGTTTTTAAAAACAGTAGGTTGATGTTTTTATTAAAAATTGCCTTGTCTGAGCATCTCACTTCTTGAGACTTAATACAAGAGCAGAGTTACCAACTGAATTTCAGTAGTTTTATGACATTTTCAGTAGCCATACGTCCTCGCTTTTTTTTTTTTTTAACGAAGACATGCACACTCACACACACACACACACACACACACACACTACTAAACAAGCACAGTTGCAAGGAAAGATGAAACACTTCATACAATACTCCACATCTATTGAACTTGCTCTATTCTCTCTTTGGGAACATGTCTAGTCTTTAGCAAGGCCCAATCTGGTGGCAGCCTTGCACTTTCTCAGCAAATTGTCAGATAGCTTTGAGTCATAGCATGGAGTGCCTTGCTAAAATCTGCCAAGCACGCTGTACAATACGCGCTGTGTTTTGATCTCGATGACGCAGTGATGCACGGAAATTTTTCAGAATACTCTTTCCTGTACTCTTGATTTGCTGTCCTCTTCTTTTTTTCTGGACTTTCATCGCTAGTTTTCTTTCTTTTTGGCATCATGGATTCAACAAACTTTTCTTCTTGCGCTGTAGAACGTGACCCGGAAACGAAAGTGTCACAGAAAGGTCGAGGTTTTGTGCACCGATTGGCCGTTTGCAAAACCACTTCACGGTGATTGGTCGAATTTCCTAACATGCACTGGGAGCGTGATCTATTTCACCGTGCACGTAAACCGAATGACCGTGACCTTGAGGTGCTACGGGAGGCACAGGCGCTCAATAAAACTCGTTAAAACTGTAATACTATCGTCGAAAATTGACTTTCCGTAGTAAATTTTCGATTTGCGTAGCTCCGTAGCCGCGTATTCATTTCTGGAGTAAACTACGGAAATTCCGTAGTGGTTGGCAACCCTGCAAGAGGCTCACCAATAATTCCATGATTTTTGGGTCTTGATCGGTAAACAGAAATAAAAATAATAATAATAATAATAATAATAATAATAATAATAATAATAATATTAATAATAATAATAATCATCATAATAATAATGATAATAATAATAATTTTTATTAATAATTAATTATTTATTTATTTATTTATTTGAAAAATCATCATTATCATCATCATTATTGTATCGTTTCCGCCTTTCCTACTATCTTTTTACTCTCCTTTGCCTTTCCTGCAAGAGAAGCACAAGCGCAGTTACAGCTAGAAAAATAAGAATACCTAATCTTTAAAAAAGTAAAATAAAATATATATATATATATATAAGCACACACAATGTAGCACTAAAGTACAAGCAAATTCAAAATCCACATAGACTGAGCTACGTCCAGAAATACATACATCTGCATTTCAGCGGTGAAGGACTCGATGGGAGAAAGAGTGCCACTGGTCAGGATGATGGATTTGACCCCTTGGTTCTTCAAGTCCTGCATGCTGTACCCCGGACTGAAGCACCAGTAACTCAACACTCGCTCTGGGAACACACAAATGATGAACGTTATTACTACAGGTTTTTCTGTAGATGTAAGATATGTTGTAGGGACATCCAGGTATCTGGCCTAAAGTCCCATTTTGATTAAAGTTACACCTATAATAATAATAATAATAATAATAATAATAATAATAATAAATAATATTAATAATAATAATATTAATAATAATACAGGATGCTATCACTCAATTTTTCAAATGAACATGGCATGGCGATCTGACGAGATTGCAATTACAGAAGTCAGAATACAAATCAATATTTATACTTGAAAATTTTTAGATTGATTGCATCCAATACCATTATGGAAGGGAAGGAGGAAACCAGAGTACCCAGAGAAAACCCACTGAAGCTACAAGATCAACACAACTGTCCGAGCATTGGTCGCTCTGGCTGCTCACTATCTAAGGGTCAAACTGACAGGATTAACTCCTGTCCAAATGCCGCTCAACACTGGTCGACAGCACTGCAGTTATGTTTCTTTAACCTTGTTCACAGCCCACAGCTAACAGCAGGGACCAACTGTCATATGAGGATTATCTCCCTGTCACTCTCGGGAAGACCTGTGGTGGTACTAATGACACATATTGTGCCATAGTAATCCAAATTAATAGTTACTCCCTGTCTGGGATTGGCATTGTATTTTGGTCTGAGTTGGTATACCATGTTTTGGAAATGAATGTACTGTTATCAGGGCTTGTAATGGTCTGGAGTTTAAAAAGAGGAAAGTTGCCCTGGTCCAGGAAACACTTAGGCGCTGGTAGTAAGAGCAGGGGATTGCTCCTCCTCCCTCCCCCTCCCCCTCTCTCCCCCGCCGAATACCGGTGCATTTTAATCCTGCATTTTTTATGACCAAAAAACAGAACACAGTGAAGGAAGGACTTGCTTGCTTACACAAAGCTGAACTCTTGCAGTAGCCTGTCTTTATCGATGCATAGCTAACAGTTATTATTCGCCAACAAAGTCCAACTACAAATGCAAGTTTAAACACATTGGTGCCCAGCTGACAGTCCCTATTCACCAATAAAGTCCAAATGTAGTTTTAAAATGTTCATACCTTCTTATGCACAACCTAAATCTTGAAACAGTGTTTTCTTTGGCAATGGTTTAGTTGGTATGTTTGAAGAATTTGGAGAGATTGGTTTGTTTGTGACTGCAGTTTTTCTAAACAGGTTTTTGAGGTGGTTTACCAACACTGACTGAATGCTGGGTGCAGCACACTGGCTTCACAGATTGTGCATCAGCAACACTGACTGCAGGTTGAAAGATGCACACTGACTTCACAGACTGTGCATCAGCAACAATGGCTGAAGATTGAGTGCTGCACACTTGCCTCACAGTTGCATGATTGCTTAGTTTTCTTTTAGCCTCAGACAGCAAATTCTCCATTGCTCGTATTTGATTTCTAACTGGCATGGTGTACAAAAGGCTGTTCCATTTGTTAAGATTTTCCTCAATTGTTATCCTACTCGTTCATCACCCACTTCTTTTTCCAGATGTGACCGAGGCTGCTGAAAGATATCTTATCGCTCATGGGAAAACCCTGGGGCCACCCAGCGCAACGAAACATTTTCAGAAGACTGGAAACCATGGGAACCAGATCCAGGGAAGTCAGACGAGCCAGAGACAGACGGACTCCACGCCTCCTCCCAGGGAAGGGCATTCAAGAGGCTGTTTCACCTGCAACGCTACAGACCACAGGGCGGCTAATTGTCCTCAAAACAAAAGTAGCGGACAGCGGAGCAGTACGGACAAC
The DNA here is from genome assembly GCA_036898135.1 of Oncomelania hupensis. NCBI lineage: Eukaryota > Metazoa > Mollusca > Gastropoda > Littorinimorpha > Pomatiopsidae > Oncomelania > Oncomelania hupensis. The sequence continues at coordinate 75,110,734 of CM072516.1, forward strand.
GCAGCGGCGGGCAACCGGCAGAGGCGGTTCTCCAATCAACGGCAATCCAGTAGATCTGACCATCAAGTGTGCGGCGGGAGCGTCATTCTTCCGAGTGAGACCGAGCGCACAGCTACCCCTGCGGACGTGCAAGAGTGCATAACCGATGGCCAACTTCTCCTTGCCAACGGGAAATCCATCCCCGTCGTCGCCAGCGCAGCTGTGACCGTCCAGAACATGCCTGTTTCAAAGGGACGCGTCGGAAATCATGAAGTGACTGTTTTAAGAGACTCTGGCTGCAGTGGGGTCATCGTCAAAGAAGACCTAATCGCTAAAGAACAGTTCACTGGCGATTTTAAATGGACACTCATGGCCAACAGCAAATGTGTGAGAGCGCCAGTTGCGAAGATTCATGTCAACACCCCTTTCTACATAGGCGAAGTCGAAGCGGTTTGCCTGAAGAAGCCGCTGTATGATTTGATGATCGGGAACATCGATGGCGCGAGACGACCCGACGACCCCGATCCAGAGTGGAGTCCTGCCTCAACCCAACGCGTCGAAGTTGTGGAGGAGGATCCATTGCCATTTCCCGATGGAGATCTTACAGAGCTGCTACGGGACAATGTGGTTACTCCGGCTCAGCCCTGCCGACCAGAAATCGTCAGTGCTGTTACTACCAGGGCCCAGGCCAAGAGAGACAAGATGTCTACGCCACTGAAGGTCGCCGACAACTCCAAAGCTGCCATCGTGGACAGAGATAAGCTGATCCAGCTCCAGGAAGCTGATAGCACTTTAAACAAGTACAGGAACCGCCAAGACCACGTGACCAAAGGCAGTGGTACGGTCTATTTTGAGGTGAAGGCCAAGATCCTGTACCGAATCTTCCAGCACCCGAGGGTCAACTGAGGGAAACCACTACGTCAAGTCTTGGTACCGTTACCCCTAAGGCGCCAGGTGATGGAAGTAGCGCATGACTCAATCATGGGAGGTCACCTGGGTATCAAGAAGACGTCGGATAGAATCCAGGCGGTGTTCTACTGGCCAGGACTTCATGCGGACGTCAGCCGATTCTGCCGATCATGTGACATTTGCCAGAAGACCATACCTCGAGGAAGGGTCCCGAAAGTGCCTATGCAGAGGATGCCTCTGATCGACCGACCTTTCAAGAGGGTGGCCTTAGACTTAATCGGCGAAATAAGACCTCCGAGTGAAGAAGGTCATCGATGGGTACTGACTTTAGTGGACTATGCGACTCGGTACCCAGAAGCAGTGCCTCTGAAGAAGATTGACACTGAAACTGTTGCAGAGGCGCTGGTGGACATGTTCAGTAGACTTGGAGTGCCTGAAAAAATTCTGACAGACCTCGGGACACAGTTCGTCTCTGACTGTATGAAGGAGGTCAACAGACTGCTGAGCATCCGACATTTGACTACGACACCCTACCATCCGATGTGCAACGGGCTTGTCGAGAAGTTCAATGCTACGCTGAAGTCCACCCTGAAGAAACTGTGCAGCGAGCAGCCCAGACAATGGCATCGCTATATCAACGCCTTACTTTTTGCCTACAGAGAAGTACCGCAGGAGTCCACCGGCTTCTCTCTGTTCGAGCTGCTGTACGGAAGAACCATCCGAGGGCCGATGCACATCCTAAAAGAATTGTGGACGAAAGAAGTAGAGACCCCAGAGGTGAAGAACAGTTACCAGTACGTGTTTGAGCTACGGGAGAAGCTGGAGCAGACTCTCGAGATAGCCAGAGAAAACCTGAAGAAGTCCCAAGACTGTGGAAAGCACTACTACGATCGTAGGGCTGTGAACAGGAAGTTCAAACCTGGCAACAAAGTGCTGGTGCTGCTACCTACCGATCATAATAAGTTGCTGATGCAGTGGAAAGGCCCGTACGAAGTGGAGACCGTGGTGGGGATCAACGACTACAAGGTGAAGGTCGGTCAGCATTCCAAGATATACCACGCCAACCTCCTTAAGCTGTACGTGGAAAGGCCATCAGAGACTGTACACGCAGCCACAGCAGCTGTGACCGACAACAGCTTTGACAGCGAGGAACTGTTGGAACTGGGAGACTTCCACAGCAAAGAAGACATCGATGATGTTAAGCTAGGACCAGGCTTGACAGAAGGTCAAAAGATTGAGCTCAAGGACCTTATGGGCGAATTTCCCCATAGCTTCAGTGATGTCCCAGGCTCTACGACTTTGGTCGAACATGAAGTCCACACCCAGACCTGGAAGGAGCATCTGCAGACCTTGAGGGAGCTGTTCCACCGTCCTGCAGAAGCCAACCTGACCGTGAGACCCAGCGAATGCATTCTGGGAGCTGACAACGTCGACTGCGTCGGACATCCGACGGGAGAGGAAGACAACGGAGGACGCACTGACTCCAGGAAAGCCCACGAGATCACTGTCTTTGACCCTGGGCCGATGACGACCGCAACTGACGAGGGCGTCGTTTCCTTGCGGTTGAAAGAACATTGACAGTGTTCAGACAGTCTGAAATAAGTTTTAATTCTGAACTTTGTTTGTGCATTACGTTTCAACGTTGTTGAAAGAAATTGGGTAAATTTCTTCTTGAGTGGGGGGTTATGTTACGTTGAAACGCGAATGGTAGTACGTCGGAAACGTGCACGATAGATCTAATCGTTTCGTTTTGCAAAGTATTCAATAATGGAGTTTATTTACCTTTGATTTGAGTTTGCATTGTTGTTAGGAGAGGTTTTGTATAACGTCGATAATTTTCGTTGGTCGATATTGATGGAGAATTTTCGGGATCTGCATGTTTATTACTGTCGATAGAAATTTCCCGATGGATATCGAAGGTCGTGAATGTTCCCGGAAGTAGAGGAAATGTGTATGACGTAAGCCAGTGATGACGATCTTTAGTTCGATTGGTGGCAGTGCGTCATTTCTACCGTGTACCAAATTGTTCGAGAAGAGAGGGAGGTTATTTAATCGTGTGCCGAGTTGCTGTTGAGAGATAGTTGAAGTTGTTGTTAGTTGGAAAGTAAATTTGAGAGTGGAAAGACGATTGAGCGATTGTATGCAGTTGTTGATGTGTGCTGAATAAAAGTGGAAAACTTCATACGTCGACTTTGTGACTTGTATGCTGTTTGGACGGGTTGCGTGGATAAACGAATCTGAGTTACACCTTATCAGGAATTCAAGCATTGGGGCTGAATCGGATATTGATAAAGGAAAACACCAACATCAAACTGAGTGTAACAGGCACCACAGATGATCGTTTAACCAGCATACTCCATCTTTCATCATGTAATGTGCCTTAGGCAAAAAAAACCTGGCGGTGCCCAATCCTCTCCAATGCTTGAGAAATATTCTGATTTAGGCAAGGTTTGTACTCATTTAAATACACAAATTCCAAACCAAAGGAGTAACAATTGTTGCTTCCAGCATCAATTTTTATATTTACGATGACCAATTAATTTGACCTTTGCAAAAGAAAAATGGCTGCGCGAGCATAAAAAAATGAGCTTAACATTACAAAAATGTGCTCATTGCGATTCATCGTCTATCAATGGTATTTCTGGACACTTCTGCCACGATAGTACCAAAGCATCGTTGGTAACACAACAGAAGACACCCACCCTATCCCAGAATCGGAAGACTTTTTTTGTTTGAAGAACTGGCAAATGGAAGCACATAAAGGAAAAAGGGAAAGAGAGTGCTCCATCAATAATTTGTTGGAATAACATGGCCACTGACCAGCTTTGCCCTGCGCTCCAGAGGCAGCCCAAGAGTCAATCTTCTTCTTCTTCTGAGCGTTGCTGTCCTTGAGCTGGATGTGCACCTTGTAGTGTTGGGCCAGTGACTGGTGGTGCAGACTGATGGAGGCTCCTTCCCCTGGCTCTTGGTTGAAGATGATCTGGACAAAGAAAACAGAACATCAACCTCTGGACTGCTTATGGTGAGATAAGTTGTCGTACAATAGTGTGATGAAATATACCAATAACGATGTTATCTCGTCATCATCATTGTAACGTTTTTGTTCTTTTTCTCTCTGTATATTTCAATGGTCAACAACACAAATATGCAGTTAAAAAGCATTTGCAGTTTAACATTCATAAGTTAGGTATGACATACCTTTTCTTTGACGGGTGGATGCCCACCCCCCTCCCTTACCCTCACCACATGCCCACAAAGCTGATCTATGTGCAAAACAGGAACATAGATGAATGGGACACAATACCGCGCACCCATTCATAAAAACAGCAAAAACGATGGGGTTGTCTCCTCCTCTCTCATTTGGACTAAAAATAAGTAAATACAAAAATAGTTTAAGTAAGAAAACAAGACATTTTACATTTTGTTGTTGTTGACAATGTGTACAATCAGGAGCCAGATTTGCCTGGCAAATGGTGGTAAACTCAGTGCAATTTCTCTTTGGCAGCGTTAAGGGTTAAACCACCTAACAGTATTTATAGAGAAAACGCATGAAATATAGACCTAAACCGCAAACAGTAACAGACGATTGAAAGATTTGTTGACCCAACAGTGTCGACCTTCCCGCTCGGGTCTGTGCAAACTGAATGTCGGAGATCTGTCAAGCATAGGCTGTGTGTACTGTAGGTGCACACCTCCACACACTGGCATCCCTTTTGGTCACACCGTGCCGACTGCCTCTGAAGGGTGGTTGAAAAGTAAATCCCTATTAAAAATTGTTGATAAAAACCCGCAGTTGCATTCTACAAAAAGGCATAGTGATCCTTACAGTAATAGAATGTCACTGCTCCCCCTCAAAGTCACGAGAGTAACCCATAGTGGCCTGTTGCCAACCCCTCTACGGGTCAGCTTTGGCTGGCATATGTCATACGAGGAGGTAAGACCAAGTCTTAGGCTGCTCTCGTCGCTGTAAAATGAAATCATCGTTTTAATTCTACCCCGGTAAAAGATGACAATGCATTCTAGTTCAACAGCATAGATGGATGCGTTTTTTTGTTTGTTTTTTTATGGTAGCGCGAGTGTTAAGAGTGTGCATGCATGCTCTACGTGCGTGTATAGGATTGTATGGGAATGGAGTACCTTGAAAGCATCGGCCACTTTGGAGAGACCCGATCCCTTGGAGTGGAGGGTGCTCGATGTACCTGTGGTGAAAACACAAAACACCGCATTGCAAAATAAGACTTTGGCTTTATTACTACAACGCTTCAGCGCTCTCAGTCTGTGCAGTGTGCCACACACACAAAAATAATAATAATAATAATAATAATAATAATAAAAAAAGGTAAAGGTAGTCCCATAGCCTTGTGGCCGTAGGGGAGCGTGATGTTGGAGATCACACTTATCTTGGGCCAGCCTAATGAGGGTGATGCCCAACTCTCTCCCTCGCTGCTTTACCTTCCCCACCCTCAAGAGAGTAGGTACTCAATCACAGTTGAGTCAACTGGGGGCGTTGTTGTTTGTCGCTTCACACCTTAGCGGTCACCCATCCAAGTGCTAACCGCACCGGACGGTGCTTCACTTTCGACACAGTAGCGAGTGCTCCAACCACTGCACTATCCGACACCCCATAATAATAATAATAATAATAATAATAATAATAATAATAATAATGATATTTATATAGCGCTCTCTCATAAGGCACAATATCAGTTCAAAGTGCAGTACTCACGCATTCATTCTAAACAAAAGGAAAGAATATACATGAAACATACAAAGTGTCTTGTCACACTTCAGGCACCCTTTTTGCTTATTTATTAAGAAGACCATGAGATACAACAACATAGATAATAGTTTTACACTAATAGGAAGGTGGGATCAGAGAGGCCCTATTTTTCCTTGTGCCAAAAGAGCTAAAGTTGATCTGCCACCCACTGAAAAAATATTGTTTACTTATTCAGTTCTAGGTACAGAAGAAATCATGTTAAAATCATATTCCTCACTCACCATCATTATTAAAATGGGAGACCATCTTGTCCAGCAAGTCAATGACATAATTCTTGGTACCAAACGTGATGTTGATTTTAGCCAGCAACTCAAACATGAACCTGAAACAGAGCATAACAGATAATAATAATAATAATAATAATAATAATAATAATAATTATAATAATAATTATAATATGTCGATAACACACATCCCTTTCACCGTTCCAGAGATTGAAGACATACACACTCAAACATAATACAACTATAAATTTTAAAAATACAATTCCTTATTAACTCTGTCCTTTCCCTCCCAGGCCGACTTAAAACATAAAATGTCCTTCAGGCAGAGGAACGAGAGTAAGAGGCTGGGGTCAGAGTGGGTATAATGGAGGGGAGAAAGGGGGTGCATGTTTTCCAATGTTATTTTAAACGGCCAAAACAAAAGGGCTAAGAGCCAAAAAAAGATCGTTGACTCACAGGCCTGGCCTGATCGCTTGGTTGTCCTTCAGGGGTTCCGCGTCGATCAGCTCTTCCAGTTCCAGCAACGTTTCTGACGCACAACAAACCATGCCAGGTTATAATCATCAAAGTATGCAATGTCAACACAATTTCATACAAATAAAATCCGCTTATTTCTTCTTTTTATTTTTTGTATTATTTTTTTTTAAGTACATTGCAAATATCAGGAAAAAAATGGCACTCACTTTTGAGTCTGACCACGTCTTCCAGTGTGAACTCAGGAACTGGAAAAAAAGCAACATCCTTTCAAGTTATATACTAAAATAACAGTCAAAAACACACAACTAAAGAGAGTCCTAAGATCACACATTATTTTAGTATGTGCTGCTCCACCGCAAAAAAAAAATAATAAATAAATAAATAAGATTACGCTCACAAAAACTAAATTTTTTAAAAGTATGGTTTTGTTATAAATCGATAGTCCTTTGTTTATGCACCTATTAATAGCATCAAGGTCGATTCTAGAAATAGCACAGCTGCGAAAATGGGTGCCTAGGGAGCACAGTTTGTTTACAAAACGAGAAAGTGATGCCTAAAATTCTCAGAAATCCTGGAGAACTGGGGATGGAACAAAAGAGACCTAGCGCTTGCTCACCAGTCCAAGACGTGGGTGTCAGGATCTTTAAAGTCTGTGTTATGGAATGTGTGCGTGCACACACTAGACTTCAGTTTACACTGTCATTCAAAGAAGTAGGGGCATTTGCCAGTGCACCATGGTCCATATTTTTGTGCTGTCAGTTTCTGTGTGGCACATCAGCATCCAACCCCTGGCTGGCTTTTCTGCACCTTTCTTTTCCCTGCCACTGGGTTTTATTTGGTGATAATTTTTTTTGTTTTTAGTGTGACTCACTTTACTGGATACCCTATTGCTCAGCCAAATAAAGTCCTATCATCATGAAAGTTTGTGTGTGGGTGAAGGAATGTTTTGCATATCTTTTCCTACAATCATATTAGTCTAAAGTCAAATATATTTTGCGGAGAAAAATAAAACGAAGGAATAAATCTTGTAGACACTCGTGGTTGCAGGCATTAGGTACCTCTTCATCTTCGGAAGAAACAGAGGAAACTTCACTCACTTCAACATCATCTAACGCTACATTAGCTGGTGCATCCTCCCTAGGCCCGATTTCGTATTTATCAAAACCTCAAAACTCTTCTTCAGAGTCGAAAGTCATACTGATTTCAAGGGTAACAACCTCGTCCGCAATATACATCGCTGGAAGCATGCTAAAAGGTATAATATTCCATGCTTCAACTGTTTTCCCGTCATTTCACCGCTGAGCCAACGGAGTTCAATTGTGAGTTGAGATTTGTCTCACCAGCTGCTTCATCCCCAGCATCAGTCTCTGAGCTAGCCAGCTCCGTCAGACGGACTCCCAGCTGCGTGGTCTCTTCAATGGCTGTTGCCAAGTCTACGGAGCTCAGCTCAAAAGACGCGCTTTCCTCGCAAATTTGTTCCAGGTTATGCGCTTCGTCAAAGATCACAATGTTGCCTTGCAGCTCGATGCCATGAGCTCTGCGGGACTAAAGAAAAAAAGAAGAGAAATTGCAAATTGTAGGTGAATGGGAATTAAAAAATGTTCTCGTATAGAGCACTTATCCAGTATAAAGAGCTGCTCAAGGCACTGGCTGAAAACCCGATATAACTCAAACTGCCCAAGGTGCCTACTGGCTGCTTGAATACCTAGACACCTATTGCTGCTTGCACCACTGCATGTTATCATAAATAAAAGTGAAGTAAATGATTTTTTTTTTTGGGGGGGGGGGGTGGGAAGGGGGGGCATGGTAAAGGTCAAGTGTCCATAGATAGAAGGGTAGGCATCTTATAAATAATAATAATTATTATTGTTATTATAATTATAAAGGCACCTTGCATTGGTGTTGAAGAAAAGTACAGAAATGTAATCTGCTACCGTCCAACAAATCTGAATATATTTCTTTCTCGTCTCACTCTCTACTTCTTCTTTTTCTCTTTATATCTCTCTCCCTCTCTCTCTCTCTCTCTCTCTCTCTCTCTCTCTCTCTCTCTCTCTCTCAATTCTATCAAAGTAAATCAGTTTAATTTTTTTTAAATAAATCTGAAAAGTTCCAACTGAATGTGACCTGAGATCCAGAGAAAACACTTACTTTAGGGTCTAGAAGATAGTTGTATGGCATGAAGATGATGTCTGCATCAGCTTTGAGCTCTTTGGCCAGGTAGTATGGACAAAGCCTGGCCACAGACAAGTTGATCAAAAACACTACCACTTGGCAACAAGCTCCTCACACACTCACGCAACATAAATACATTCAAATTGAATACATCATATCTATTAAACTGCAGGGCTGGTCTCTTCTCAATGCTTGAGAATTGCACTTCAGAGTTTTTATAGGAAAACGAGCTATATAATATATATCATTACTGCATTATTATTATTAATCCAAGAAAGTGTAAACACATTTATTACTAATTTATATTACATGACTGCCTTCATCGACTTGGTTATCTATACTATTACTAGCAATCTCCATGCTTTTCCCTGAATGATGATGTGTTCTGTAAACACAGCCTCACATCAGCAAGAAACTGTAATGAGCGCCGACTTGATGCCTGTCAACAACACACAGCTTGGCATTTAATTTAGATTATAACCCATGCAGGGCTTAAAAACATTCTGAGCAACGCTTTTCAAGGGTCTGTCAGGGTTGTCAATCTTTTATTATTGTTGTGGTTAAAACAAAAATTAATAATAATAATAAAATAAACAACTAAATATAAATTCAGCAAAGTACAGGCATAGGAACTGACAAAAGTGGCAGGGTTGCATGAGTCGCCCAAGGCCTTTGGTCAGGTTGAGGGGCAAAGAAATCTTGTCGAGGTCAGGGGGCAGTTGTGATGTTTTGTTGTTTTTTTGAGGGGGAGGAGGGAATGATAATCTAATAACGTTTTGGTTTATTATACTGTGAACTTTAAAAATAACAGAAATTATACTTGATAAACTCTGATAGACCTTCAAGTCACTTTCTCACTTTTGAATTTAAAAAAATTAAAATTAAAAATAAAAATAATAATTGCTTAGGGTCATTTAGTCCAGGTCAGAGGGTGGTAAATATTATCCATAGTCGTAAAGTTGCCATGCCTGAAAGTAAGACAAAGGACTCACTTGCTCTTGTTCCCGTGACCCACCAGGTCTTCAATGTCTGCCACGCTGCCCACAATCTGCCGTGCCTCAGTGTTACGTTTCAAGTCTGAACAAAAAACACCACCCACATAAAGCACACCCACATAACACAATAGACCAATACCCATGCATATATCCTCTACCACTTCATGCTTGTACCATAAACTTCAGGCTATAACTAATACCCCTGCGCCTAAAATACTGGCGTGGCTAGTTCATGGACTTTTCCTATGTTGCTGCTTTTCCTGATGACAGGTTCAGGTCAAATCATTGTGTGTCTGTCAGTCTTCAGAGGCTTATAAACCTTTTGAGGCTTATGTCTTGTGTGTGAGTAATTTCCTTATATTACTAGTGCACTCAGTACTGAAGATTGCTACGGTACACATGATGTAACGAGTGGTCACGCTAGTGCTTATAATAATGCTGCGGTTTTAATAGCACCAAACCAAAATCGAAGCTTGCTCTAGGCTAAGCGCTCGCACGCCTACGTTCACACATATATACTCACAAGAATAAATATTTAAACCATAGGTTTGGTTCTGAACTACAAAAAAATTAAAATAAAAAACTTAATTATTATTATAGTACTTTAAATTTTGTGTCAATATTCACAAACACAGAAATATTATTGTGACCCCTGTTAAGGAAATGTCCCAATGGTAGACTCGGCTTCAGTTCTCATGCACCGTGAGGCTGGCTACACTAGTGACAAACGGCCAATGGTTGACATTAGGTTTAAAGCTTTCACAGGATTACTTCCCATGCAAATGTTGCTCACGGTCAATGGAATGCGAGCTTTTTTTTGTTGTTTCCACTGGCATTAGCTACACACTTTACTTTTTTTGGTTAAACAGCTTTGCTTATATAACAGAGGTTCTCATGCTAAGAGACATTCTCATGCTTCAGTACACTACCAGTTTTACTGCATTCTCAAACAGTTCAAAAAGTCAACAGTTATCCAATAGCCATGTAGCATGCCTTTGTTAAGTTTTCCCCCAACATCATTTCAGAGTTTTACAAGGTACAATAAATATATGGAAATAAATAAATAACCTTCTAAAACGTTATAATGGTGACATCGCCTGGCCGACACCTTTGCTCTGCAAAGATGGACCTGAAAATAAGGTGCAACACTATTATTTTTGTAGTAGACATTTTCTTGTTAATTTTTTTCAAAAACATATTATACCTCAATATACCTTGAACACTATTGGTATTCATCTATAATATGTTTACAGCTGCCACAAAAGTGTCGAGAAACCAAAGGCCAAAATTGTGAAAAAATCTCACTTAGAACATGTGATGATTACTTCCCTTCGCTTAAAATAAGCCCTATGATGAGATTATTTCACATTATTTGTCTGACACCCATGGCCTGAAGAAAAATCACGCTTCTTGTCAGCATTCTGTTTTGGGGATAGTGGATGAAAAAAAAGGCTTTTGTTCTGACTCATTCAAGCCTTTCATTTCTATATCACATCTAAAATTATTACGTAAGGTCTCTTACAAAAAAATCACATCATTGTGAAAATCATTCAACAGATGTAATAAAGTAGTTCCCACACAATGAACAAAATTACTTTTGCCAGCTACAAAACGTCCCTTAGTGTTTGGATCCAAATTGATTTGCTATTATAAATGAAAGCAAGAAATACACTGTGGATGGTCTAAAGGTTTAACACAACTAATTCAGAATTGGAAAGCGTTAAGGAAGAGACGTTGAACAAGTCGAGAGGCCTAAATACAAAGCCTCCAACTATTTAACTAAACTTTGGAATACTCTCACCTTGGCGTTGTTGTTTTTCTCTTTCTTTACTTGCACGTCGATACACAGCTGATCCCTGGAGCCTATGACGGCTGTTTTCATGCTGAAACAAGTCACAAATCAAGGGAAACATTTATACAGTACCTATTGTTTATAATATACCGAGTCTTACCTGGACTGCACAAAGGATACAAGGATGCATTCAATACTGCGCTCTGTGTACGTCCGCTGATGAGGAGATAGTGCCTACTACAAAGCCTACATCATTAACTGCATCACCACTATCAGAAGTAAATATAGAAATTAAAATATCTGAAATCATCATAATTACCGTTGCAATAATACTGATGATGATGATAATGTCAATGTTGATGATGTTTGTGATGATGATGTTTGTTGATATAGATGATGTTTGTTAATGTTGATGCTGATGAAGATAATGATGATGTTTGTGATGATGATGTTGATGATGATGATGTTGATGATGATGATGAAGAAGAAGAAAAGAAGATAAGCTACCTGTTGTACGACGTTCGTTTCAACTCCTGAACAGCCTGGGAGAGCTGGGAGTGAGTCCTGGATGCGTAGATGATTTTGGGAACCACTAGAACAAGGAAACATTAAGACACACCACAACAGACATCAATCCATGCTCCTCAATATTCTATTTTATGAGCAGCTCTTTGAGCTGAAGAGAGAGCTATTAGAAGACAACAGTTCACCACTGCTTGGCATAAGACCTTGAGCTTGCATCTCTTTGGAGCAAAACTAGGCAAAGTCATTGAAATGTTTCTAAGCGTAGTTCATAAAACATGAAGAAGTTAGTTTAAAAACCCCAAATCCAAGGCTTTGTTTACTTGTGTGGAAAATGAATTGACCCTAAAATTAACATTGTTATCACATTACACAATGATAAAGTGGGCTTTCACTGCTCAAACCAACAGCTACAGTCGAATTTTCCATTTCAATTCTGAAAGGGAGTGATTTCCCCTGATTAACGATCCATCAAATACCACAGCCGTGTGACCCTTGGGCCCTAGTTGTGAGTGAACAGCGAAAGCTAATAGTGTGTCTTTGCTGTCTGGGGTAGGGTAGGATCTATTTTACCAACCTAATATACGAAAAACCTTATGAGCTATATTGTTTGTACAGGTTGTTTTTACTGGCTTTGGCAGTTGCTATCTTTAACTCCACAATGTTGGCTGGCTTGTCTATGGCTGTCGCTATTAATTTAACAGGCACAAAAACTAGGGAATGTATTCATTTTATTTTAAAAAAAAAATACTTTCAAAAGAGTTATTTTTTGTTGTAAACTTATTGTTTTCAGTGGTGCAACACTCACTGTGAATGTTAAAAGGATCTGTGGATGGGTGGTATGATCAAAGCGGGTCCCTTTAAGTTATGACCTTTTGTATTTTACCATACAAGTTGCGTTTTTTTTTACTATATTAACAATTTTGTAATTTTGTTATTATCATATTAAACATGGTTTTCTAATCATAGCTAAAAATATAACCAATTTCTGTGACAAATTAAAATCTGAGCCCGCTACGTGGGTTCGACCGTTCAAAGATGGAATCCATGGTAACCTGCGACCATTCGTCAAAGTTTAGTTAAGAGTTTCTGCAAAGAGAGTGATAATTTCTCTCACCATATTCATTGGATCCCCAGGAAGCTGATCCCGTTGACCTCTGCAGGCTGGACACCATAGTGGTCAGCATGCTCTGTTCAAGATTCTCTTTGCCAGCATCTGCCAGCAAACTTGCAATACCAGCCTGGCGACTAAATTCCACCTGAGCCTTACGCCCCTCCAACCAGGCCAAGGTGGAACACAGCAAGCAAAGAGTTTTGCCCGTCCCTGTTGGACTTTCCAGTACACCATTCTCTTCCTGATAATTAAAACAAAACGTCACTGGTATTCTTGCAAGTGTTACACTTTGAAAAAAAATAAACCGCAATATGAAGAAAAGTAACATAAACTGTAGGACAAAGAATCTGTGAAAGATTGGTAAAGAAGGTAAGGAAGTACAGTGTTCCCTATCAATTACGCACTAAAGTTGAAATAGGACGCCGAACAGCTTGAATCTCTGAAGTCGAAAATATGATAAATCAGTGGCCAGCTACTTCATGGCAAACCCCTCAACAAAGACTTCCATAGCAGATGATTCAAGGTTGATGTCGCGAGTTGTCGTCCTTTAAAATGGCATGCCCACGCATTGCATACTTCATCTATGCAATTATGTCCCTTCTCGCCAAATTGAGGACTCTCAACATTTGCAAAAGGACTCTTACATTTGGATAACTAAGAGTCCCTTGGACCCTTATTTAATTATTTTGGATGAGAGAGGTGAGGGAACACTGGGAAGCAGAGCCTATCAAAAAAGCGTCAGTAAGGAAAGATTTGCAACACATTATGTACAACGTTTACTCCAATTTTAACTAAAAAACAAATCACTGTAATTAGTGTTATAACAAGATGAACCCAACCATCATTTCTACCTCATTTTATTAAAGACTGAAAATACATCATTTTCTTCCCATTTCTAAATTAAAGTAACTTAGTAAGCAATACTAAACAAACTGTATGAAGTAAAAAGATCCAGAAATCTAACCTGCTGCAGGCACTGAATGACCTTCTCCATGTAGTTGACCTGGCATGGATATGGTTGGAAAGGGAAGTTCACCCTCACTCCATGCACATCAATTAAAAACATTCTGAATTTCTGCCGTAGTTTAGTTCCTGGAAGAATAACAGTACGTCTATTATTTCAACAATGTTAGCACCAATACCCAAAATCAACATCATAGTTTTCATACAGTCAATTGTATTATAATACACATCGTTTCTGGGTAAATCTGCAAATATAAATATTCCCTAAAACCAAAACTGACAGAAGAATTGCTGACATCTGATTTAGAATGTCTGTGATGTTTTCTTTTAGACTATTACTTCCAAACAAGAACAATAATACTAGTTCCTATCCTATCCTATCCTATCTTGTCCCGTAACCTAGAGGTCGTAGGGGCACCACAGATGATCGTTTAACCAGCATACTCCATTTTTCTCTGTCCTCAGCAGCCCTGATGGCTTCGCTCAGTGTCAAACCAGTCCATTCTCGAATGTTGTCCTCCCACCTCTTTTTCGGTCTCCCTCTTCTTCTACCTCCTTGCACTGTGCCTTGCAGAATAGTCTTTGCAAGGCCTGATGATCTGATGACATGGCCATACCATCGGAGTTTCCGTTTCTTCACCACTGTGAGCAGGTCATCGTGTTGTCCAATGGCTTGTGTGATGGTCTGTCGGACTTCGTTGTTGGTGATGTGTTGGGTATAGGAAATGCCCAGAAGTCTTCTGTAGCACCTCATCTCCATGCTTTGTATTCTTCGTTGGAGATCTGCTGTGAGGGTCCATGCTTCGCAAGCATAAAGGAAGATGGAGATGACAAGGGAGCGCAGCAGTCTTACTTTGGAATGTAGACTGATGGTCCTGTCTTTCCAAATGGGCTTCAACCTTGTCAGGGCAGCAGTTGTTTGTGCGATCCTGGAGAGGACTTCCTGTCGGGACCCATTGTCTAATACAATGGCTCCTAAATATTTGAAGCTATGCACTGTGTTGAGGGATTGGCCTTGGACTTTGATGTCCGTGTTGATGCCATTGGTGTTGTTGGTCATCATTTTGGTCTTCTCTGCACTTATTTCCATTCCATAAGCTCTGGATGTGGTGTCAAGCCTCTGTACCAGCTGTTCAAGTTCTTGTTCCTCTCCAGCCAATCCATCAATGTCATCCGCAAAACGAAGATTGGAGATTGCTCTACCCCCTATGCTGACTGTGCCTTCATGATCTGCAAGAGCATCTGACATGATGCGCTCTAGGAAGATGTTGAAGAGTGTTGGAGAGAGTAGGCATCCTTGACGCACACCGATTGTTGTTCTGAACCAGTTCCCGATGGCGCTGTTGTGGAGGACTGCACTGGTAGCCTTGTCATACAGGCTTTTGATGACTTCAATAATTTTAGGGCTGATGTTGTATACTTTCATTGTTGCCCATAGAGCTGCATGCCAGACTCGGTCAAACGCCTTCTTGAAGTCTATGAACACATGATATAGATGTTGTTGGTGCTGTAGGTATTTCTCAGATTATTCTGAGATTGAAAATCTGTTCAGTGGTACTTCGCCCTGCCCTGAATCCTGCTTGTTCTTCACTTCAGCTATGATTTGTTCAGCTTGGGGTTTTAACCTGTTGAGTATTATTTTCAGGAGGACCTTGCTGGGATGGCTGATGAGGCTGATGGTGCGGTAATTTTCACATTCCTGAAGGTTACCTTTTTTGGGAAGAGTGAAGACAAGCGACTGGGTCCATGGTATAGGCCACTCCCCACTCTGCCAAATCTTGTTACAGATAATGGTGAGGGCATCAATCATCGCTTCTCCTCCTGCTTGTAGCAGTTCCGCGGGTAAGTTGTCCACTCCCGCTGACTTCCCTTTCTTTAGCGATTGCACTGCTGCCTCAACTTCTTCCCGGAGAATTGGGAGGATTTCTTCTTCTTCTCTGTTCTCGGGACATGCTAGAACTGATGGGTCTCCATTTGGTGTATGGTTGTAAAGGTCAGAGCAGTACTCTGTCCAAGACTTCTTGTTCTTCTGTAAGGCATATGCCAGACTTGCTTTGGTCCGTGGAGACTTTGGGCTGTTTGACACTTGTCAGCCGCTTCACAGTCTGGTAGGCCTTCTTGCTGTTGTTCTTGTTCAGACTGTTCTCTATTTCCTGGCATTGATCTTCTATCCAGTTCTCCTTTGCTGTGCGCATGCCTTTTCGGATGTCATTGTTTTTTGTCGGTAGGCATCAGCTCCCTGTGAGGTGTTCTTTTTCTTTTTCATCTCTCTTCGTTTATCACACAGATCCAAAAGTTCAGGTGTGATCCACGGCTTTTTCTTTGGTCGGTGCTTGCCAAGGATCTCAGTGGCGGCATCTGTCACAGCTGAGTTGAAGGTGGTGGTCATGGTGCTGACATCTACTTCACCAGCCCCCAAAATGAGCAGTGGTGCAAATTTCCCTCCAATTGTGGCCTGAAATAGTTCTGCCACCTCCGGGTCTTGCAGTTTGTCCAGGTCGAACTTCAGTCTAGTGCACAAATACTAGTTCCAATACCCCAAAATCAGCAACAGAACTGTTTTGATACCAAAAATATTGCTTTATTTTCTGGATAAACCACAAAATATTTAGATCCAGACTTCCTAACCCAGTGAAAACAAAATTTAAATATTATAAAGGTCAAAATACGATAAGCATTATTCAAAATTAAAATGATTCACACATACATATGACTCAAGGTTAAATACAGTCCATCTATTTCAGCAACTTACAACTTTCAGGCAAAATGCAAACGTCCCGCCATTTTGAACCTACTTTCTGTTGTGAATGCGAACTTCCTGTGGAAAACTTTACAACTATAAAAATTCTGCAATATTTGAAATCTTAAGTAGCATGAAACATTTTAAAAACATGTTATCAATAATTGTACATCAATACAGTAATTGGCAAATCGTAACGTTTTGACCTTATTATTCTAAGTGACAGAGATGCGGCTGCAACGGACCAATCAAAATGTGAGGATTTTAACGTTGCTTTTAATGCGCGCGGATTTCGGCCGTGTGTTCTTCGAAGAAGGAAAGTTTAGCTCATAATTTTGACAGAAAGTAGATCTGTGTGTGACACATTAACGTTCTACAAGGTAATTATGTTGGAAGATCTATACCTTTCTCTATTATTGTAAAAACTTTGATGTTGATTATCATTGCAAGAAGCAATGCAGTGTTGTGTCCGTTTTTGTTGTTGAACAGTCTTCACCTTTCCTTCTGAGTTCTGTCTTGTGATGTTACGGTTGTCAAACAAAAGAAGAGCGCCATTGTCAAAGGTGATCTTTGCTTGACATCTTGGCATAGATTTTTTTTTATTTATTGTTATTATCTAGTGTATATATGTGTACTTGTAATCTCTGTATATTTTGAATCGTCTATTGCGTTATAATTGTGGTCACGATCATTTAATCCTTCCAAACGAAGTTGGCACATGATGAAAATCACTGTCACTCACACTGTGTCAGCATTTAATGTTGTCCCCAATAATATGCTTAGGTGTTGGGGGACGTAAATGTTACTCTACAGCATTTAAAATAGGCTTGACGCCCATTGGGCCAAAGTTATATTTATTGCCCAGATTGGCAACATTAAAACCATGCATGTGCTATAACTATTATAAAACTAAATGTCTTTCATGGAAGCAAACTACAATTACACACATATTTTAAAAAATCTGACTTTATTAGATGCAAATTGATTTGGATCTGCCAAGATTAGTTCTATGAGTAACTGAATGTGTACAGTGATAATTGTATGTAGTTTATTTATTTAGGCCTATTGAATCAATCTTATAATAAAAAAATAGCGCTTTTCCACCTCAAGAGCTGCTCAAGGCGCTGACGGAAGCCATTTCTCATCAGTTTTCGTGTTGAATTCATAAATAATTTATTTGATACATGTATCATTGTATGAGAATGAAGCTTTGGCATGGTGCCATGAAAGAGCTGCAGCTGCAAGAATTAATGAATTGCTTTAGATCTTGCGGATGCATGCTGATGGCCATGTAATAAGACATTTGAGATTTTCTTTTCTTTTTTTTATTTTAAAGGATAAAGCATTGCTCAAGTGTAGCAGTGGAAGGCAGGTTCAATACAGAGAGAGGCCTATGGCTCCATTCAGTCTGGCTGTATTGATTTTTTTTGTTGCTTTCTTGGCTTGCTGGCTCTGGACTGGTTTTTCCTTAGTTTTACCATTAGACAGCTGTACAGCTATGCAGCCACCTAAAATGTTTTGTACTGTGTGAATGTAGGAGAATAATAATACAGAATTTGTTATTACAATGCTGGGAACTCTAAATGGATTGATAATGTAATGTTTTGTGAAATAAAGGGACAAAGGAACAGGTATAGCTCTGGAAAACAACATTGCTTACAAGTTTAACAACATTGCTTCTGTAAGAAAGTTCTAGAATTAAGGAACTAAGGAAGGTTTAGATCTCGCCAACCCCCATACTACCCCTCTAACTCCTATGGTGGAGGTGGTTGTAGGCCTCTAGTTGATGTGTTTATATGGTAGGCGTAGAAGTTGCTGTGTGTCTCTTGGGAGAGAGGGGGTAGCTTTATGGCCCTTGGCTTATAGGATGTGAGCCAGTGTCTTTTAGCCTGCTGGGGATTTTCCAGTACAGATCATTCTTGATAGTGATGCCAGTTTGTCACTTACGGAAAATTGGATGCTTGACCCATTTCTCCACCTACACCAACCCTCACATCCGAATCCAAACTTTGAATTTGCTATGCTTTTTAAAAAGTCAGCTGCATGTTTTTTCAAGAAATTTGTTTTGAGTAGTGTCTCGCCAACCAACCCACCATTTGTTTTGTCTTTGGACTTCAGTGCAGTTTAGAAATTTTCTTGTTGTGGTGGTCTATTTTTTAAACCATGTTTCCAGTTGTTTTTTTTATTTTATGCTGTGTAATTAAACAGTGAATTTTATAAAATGCTTACAAAACTAAGATTGTAACTGTAAACCTAGGCACATAACAGACAGAACCTAGTATAGATTTATAGCAGGACTGTTGTGTGGTAATCAGCATCCTTTGGGTCTGTCTTCGTGTCATGCTGTTTGGTCTAGAGCTGGTCTGAACTCATCAATGATTCATTCATATACAGGGGTCTACCCACTTTGCAAAGGACATTCCTACTAATACTATAGTGCATACTTATACTATGATGTAACTTTTAGCACTGAATAGCACAGTAATAGTATAATTTGTATTGTTGCTTCTTTTTTTTTTCATTCCGATTATCTGTGTCTTTGACTTAGTATGCTAATTGCTATCATGTTTACACTAGCGACTTCCATTGTAATATAAATATGCATTGTAAACGTTTGTGTCAGAGACTTTGACCTGGTGAGTGATCTCATGATTATGTACATGAAAAATCATCGATTTTGAAGTTCGTTTTAAATAGTTTTTTGTTTTTTTGTGTTTTTTTTATATGTAAAAATTAAAGCTGAAATACTATACAAAACCTAGACTTTGCCTGGCCCCAAAAAGCTTGAGGTGGGAAGTGATAATAACCTTATAATTTTAGGTCCATTGACTTCTGCCTTATGGTGAATGAATGGTTGATTCTCAGCGTTTTGAGAACGAGATTCTTGAGGTGTAAGCAATCACTGATCCACCTGGACAACTCCATTAACGAATCGTATAATATCCTACCATCACTGCATCAGAGCAGAATCTGAATGACTGCAACTTGACTTAGCAGACCAAGACATTACTAATTAAATGCTTTTGCGGTGCATTAGGCTGTGTCCCAGATGGGGAGTGCCAGCAATGTCTGGCCAGTGTGAGCTGTCCCAGTGTCTGGCCTGACAGACCAGCAGGCTATTGATCTGCCTGGGAGCACTCTATTCTACTCCAGTCCCAGCAAGGCTGACTCACTTGCTTCATTGGCTGCTTATGGCCCTCCCTTACCTACCTCCCGCAGGACACTCTAAAATCAATACTTGTTCCTTCTCTTCCCCTATTTTCTCTCACTGTTATGAATAATCTTGATTGAAGACTATGCATGAAACAATGGGAAGTGGGAGAGGAGGTGTAATTGATGGTTTTGGTATGAAAATGGATTCGCCACATACTGGCATTATTCTGGTCTGTTATTTCCACTTCTTATGACTGTATTATCATCTGTCTTGTCATTGATAAATCAATAGCTTGGCTTTTCTCATTCCGTCCATAAAACTCTGAATTAATTTTGTTAATCATAAAGTGTCTGTAAATGCTACAAATTTCACAAAGATTAAAATATAAGGGAGGTATGTTGAATTGATAACTTTTGGAATATTGGCCTGAATTAGGAGGAAGTGTGTGTGTGTAGGTTTTGGCGCATTAGCATAATGTTTGTGGGCTGTGTGTGAGTCAGTGGATGTGAGTGAAGCGCCAGGGAGCGCATGCTGTCATTTCAGGTCCTTGCTTTAGCTTCCGTCGTAGATTCTCTGTCTTGTGGCCCATGCTTTAGCCACTGTCCACAGCTCTCAATGAAAAGGTGATGGGTAGAAACAGTGTATTGGAAATGATTATTGCCAGTATTTTAATAAAGGATTGTCTATGTGCAAGCTCCTGAAGGGTTTCATTGATTGGCAGAGCTGCAGAGCGAGAAGTGATGTTCATAATTTAGTCCAGACACGAGACATCTTTTTTAATGCGTCTTCCGCTGGGTACTTTGCTGTGAAATTCGACGAAGGCAGATCCTATTATCGTTTGCAAGGTTTATGCTGTTTAGAAAAGAGAAGTTTATGAGCAGGTGTTAGGAATGCCTTTTTTGTGAGATTGTTCTCTGCATGTTCTCATGAAATGAAAATTTTGTGTATTTTGCAGGGAAATTGCCCACATTTTTTAGTAGCTGGTGGAACAGTCCGGAAGCAGAAACCATGTCGACAGGTACTGTCTACTCCATTTTATTGATTTATAATTTACTAAGGTTCTGCTTTGAGTTGAAAACAAACATTGACTTGCTGTACCTTTTTTGTGTGATGGACAGTTATAAATGTATGAATTTTTTATTAATGCGTTTTAAAATTATTGGAGTGCTCTTAATGTAAAATTAATAAAATTATAATGTATCTATCATTGTATGAGTATGACTAGTATTTCACACAAATATATAATATTTAAACTTCCTGACATGCTCATGTAATCCCATGATAGCATGAGAATGTCATGTTATGCTTGTCTGTATCAGAGTGGACATGACAGGACTTTATTTGAAACGGATCGCTAGTTCCAATAGCTGTTGCTCTTGTTTGTGAATGGCTGATCCAGTGATAACAGCAGCAGTATTATCTGCTGAAAAAAATATCATCTTCATGATCTTGCCATAGCAGTATTGATCAGCTCAGAGAAAGGCGCAGGCTAGTAGACAATACTCTGTTGCTCACACGATGAGTCACTGCTGGGGGCTTTCTCAAGAATGAGTAATGTTCAGCAAACCTGATTGATTGACTGGGCTGCAAAGTGTAGTATTGATTTTTGGATTGATGGAGCTGCAGAAATGAATTGATTTTGTTATTTGCTGATTTTTTTTTTAATAAAATGGATGGTCAATTTTAATTAATTGTTTTTGTTTGGTTTAATTCATTGTGGAAAATGGCTTTGGAGGTATTACACAATTCCTACTTGAAATTAAAATACACTTTTTCGTTTTTGAAAAGTAGAAAAATCAATTTAAAAGACAACCGTTATCAATGAATCCCTTTTGATTTCACATAAGAATGTATTGCCAAAAATGAGTAGTCATGTAATTTGAGTCTTTCCTCATTTTTCTGGCAACTACATTTCATTGTGTCTGCTTATTGCTGCGTGGATAGTGTGCGGTTGGCTGACGTTTCTGTGTAGACGCGAAGGTCGCTCACAGAAACCTCGTAAAGTCCACCCTAATCAAGGCAGATATGATGCCATGGTGGTGTGGAAGGGAAAAGGTAAAAGCTGGATGGATTTGTAGTGATGTTGTTTTTGCTTATTCATAATAACTTTCAATATTTTTAGATGTAATTTTGGTGCTTTAAAATTTTGAGTAGTATGGTGTCAAAATTGTGTTATCCAGATGTAATTTTATTTAATTTTGTTATTTATTTTTTCCTTTATCCCATTGATTTAACTTTTTGTCAGTATGCACTGCAAAGATTTTTCTGTAGATGTGTTTGATTTTCTAGCATTGTTGGTTCAGTTTGCTCACCTCCATTTTTGCACCCCACACCTTCCTTACCTCCCTTGTCCCTGCTGATAAAATATTTCACTTTTTCAGTCTAGATGGAATAAATGTTTTTCCTCTCAATGTTCATTTGATGCATCCACCTTCAGCTATATAGTCTATGTGATACGTCTTTAGAGTAAATTCCATTCTGTTGCCAGTGTTGGCTGGATTTCAACCCGACCCCTAATCCGTCTGTTTTGTTTATTGAAATGTGTATTATGTTGAAATGTTGTTTTGTAATTTTCTTCAGCGATGCAGGTGGTTCAGTCTGTGATAGGAAGTATTGTGGTGAACAATACACGTTTCTGTATCCATAGCCATTGTGGAGGCTACTTCGTGGTTTCCATAGTGGGTCTTTCATTCTTTTTTTTTCTTTTTTTAAAACCATTTTGTACCATAGCTGCGCTGCGCATGGTTTTTGCCCTCTTGCTTTCAAACTAAATTGATCAAACTGCTTTGAAATGAAAATCTCAACTGTCATTGCGCTTGTGGGGAAATCTGCATTTTTCTGTTTTTCAGCTTTTTAAAAATTACAAAAAAGTTCCTCCAGCTTGTAAAATTGTTTGATACTTATCTTTTTTTCGCAGTATTTTAACGTCAGGAATGTACGTTAAAAACAAATTATGAATAGTACATAACATCTCAACTAAATACTATTTGGGGGGAGGGGCTGGGAGGCATGTTGCTGATGTGTACATTGCCATACAGTTTTTTAGTTTAATTTCTTATTTTTTAAAGGTATGTATTCAAAACATTTATTGTAGCTGATATCAAAATAACCAGTTTTAATGTGACAGTCTTCATAAGTCTTTTGGAATGTTTCTCTTTTTTGGGGGAGGGAAGGTGCTATTATGTCTTTCCAAAACGAATTCGTTTTGTTTAGAAACAACTTAATATTCCTATGGCTGTATTGACTCTTCTGTCTTATGATTTCTAGATTTTTTTTTTCATTTTTATGTATTTTTCTGTTTGTGCTTCTGTGATTTCTGATTTTGCACAAGATTTTTGCATAAATGATTAATATTTTAATCCATAGTTCACTACAATAACATACATATATATGATGCTGTCTCAAAAGGTCAACCTAGAAATGTGACATTGCAGCAAAAAATTGAACAGTGACTGAGACTTGCAGTTTTGATGTTAATGTGTGGTCTTAAGCTTAAATTTCATAAAAATAACATTTTAAACAAAATGTCTTTTCTGTTTACAGAGATATGCTTGGTAATAGGGGTGAAGGTGGCATGTGTCGCATGTGACAGTGGACAAAAGAAAATTTTTAATAAATTAAAGAAAATAACAGCTAAGCAATTTCCAAACACAGCCCAAGTAAGCATATTACTATTGAAGAAAAAGTATTAATTTACTTTTAGTATAAAGCATTTACCAGTACAAAATTTTGAAATGATAACTTTGTCCTGTCACACGCGACCAAACCATGAAGTTTATTTTTTCAAGAAAACAATCAAAACAACTTTAATAAATACCATCCATAGTTTATTTGCCAGTTTACATCTCAAGAAATAAGATATTTTACTATAAATTACTAAGTTCTATTTTAATAAGCATGTACCATCCCTATATTTATATATTTTGTCTTTGTCACAACCGACACGTCACAACCAATGAACACTGAAATCATGAATTTACTTGTAAAAAGATGGTCATGGAAGAAAAAAGTAATTGCAGCATAAAAAAGTAAACAAAAAAGGACAATGCTTTTAAAGAAAATGTATAAATTTATTTCAAGTACATCATTATCAGTATAAAAGGGTAAAGTGAAAATGTTGTCCTGTCACACGCGACCAAACCATGAAGTATATTTTTTCAAGAAAACAATCAAAACAACTTTAATAAATACCATCCATAGTTTATGTCACGCTACGCAGTTTGCAGTCGCGCGCCTATGTATATAGTTTAATCATCAGCCTGTACATAGAGGTTAAAAGTTACGGTAGTCAAGGGGAGAGAATCAGAATAAATTAATTTAGTTTATAATTAATAAAAGTAGCGAATGTATTGCGCCCGTGCAGAACGTACTATGTTAGAAAAACAGCATAGTTGGCTATTTTGTTATTGAGAAGATTAATTGCTGCCATGCGATATTCTATGTGTGAAATGCGTGCTCTAATCGCGAACGGTGCAGGGAATGAATTATTATGAAAAGAAGTATATTCTGGAAGATTCTTAGCTGATCGTATAAAACCCCTTGCACTGTATATTTTGATAGGAGCAGCAACAGTTGCATATCGTTTTTGTAGCCAGAATCAACGGATCCAAGTTGGGTCAAGGTGCCAGTTAGTGACTTTGTCTGTGGGTCGTACAGATCAGACTGTCAACGAAAAAGAGCCTATTAACGGAAGAGGAGGATTGTTTTGGGAACACTTTGGAAGTGTTTGTTTAACTAAAACTTTTCTAAGCTGTTTAGAATACCTACTGTGTATTCTCGGTGAAATCTGAGTTATCTACGTGTAACGTCGGGTGACCTGTGACTCCGTCTAGGACTTCTTATGCCTGTGTAATCACCTTGCCTAACCATCTGTGCCTGTGTGTTTGTCCCGTCGTTCGTGTGTCTTTGTCTACAGGCCGGAGAATCCACTGGTAGCCGTAAGTTTTTTGCCTCAACTTCTCAGTTGGCCATAGCGTTCGGGGGTTTGGGTTATGCATGCAGTGTGAATGAATAGTTAATTACGTTTTCTTAAATTCTATTTTATGTTTCATATTATTTGCTGCATAAATACCTAGAGAGAGAGAGAGTTTTCTGAATTATAGGTTAAATAATTATAAATTGATATAAAAGAATTCGCTGTTATGTAGCGAAGAGATGACAGAAAGGAGGTGATTGTGAATGTATATACGCGATGACAGGAGTAATGACAGGGAGGATGAGTAAGGATGTGGAAAGGGAGACAACCATTCCGATAGCGGGATGCTTGTGCAGTATATTGTAATATAATTATTAATGGTTGCGTATTCTTGTATGTATTGTTGTAGATGTACCAACAAATACAACACCAAAACCCTAGAGCAGACCATTGATGGTGTGCTGAAACCTTGCTGGTGTGAAGCTTGTGTGCCTCGGCCTATTACGCCGCGTTTTCCGTGTGTCAACCTCGGTTGCGAAGGTTCTGGTATTCGCCCAGGGAACTTTATTTCGTTTATAAAGCACACGCACACACACTCCACCACACACAACAAATAACTATAACCAATGATAATCTGTTGTGAGGAACGATAATTGTTTTACATGTGATAAATTATAAATTACAGCACATTGAGATATATTTAATTTGAATTGATTGATAAACGTTGTTGAGTAATATTATCTACTAGATTAAGTAACCCTGTGATTGTATAGTTTTGTCTGGGGGAATTATTTCGCCAGATATTAGTTAATTAGTAATTTAGATTAATTTCTTATAAATTCTATTTTGCTTAAAAGATAAATTTTCTTATTCATTTTATATAATATAAAAGACTTGTTGTATCTATTTGAAGTTTAAGTGGAACAAAGTTTGAACATTTATAAAGATTTAAAGCAGTTGCTTACTGTATATTTACTTCGTTGTCAGTAAGCTGTTCCAGACATAATTATTATAAATCTTTGTACATTTTGTAGTTAGTCATTTTCCATTTTGATTTAATTATCATTATTATTTTGAGCGAATTGTTTATGTATTAGTTTGGGGTTTTATTAGTGGGATTGAGGGTTGGTTGGTTGGGAAGGGGCATAAAGGGGGTTAATTTTTAGTGCGAATGAGTGTGTGAAATAAAGAAATTGTCTTGTTACTTCTGGTTTTGTCTTTTAGAGTTTATTTAGGTGTTGGGTTTTTTTCTCGTGTGAAAGAGCACACATGTCGAACCACTGTTGAGGCAGTTGGGACGTGACATTTTGGTGGCAGCGGTGGGATAGATCTAGGATAGGTTAGGGGGGAATAGTTTGGGTAGATTTTTGTTATTTGTTTAGATACCAGAAGTCAGTGTTTGTTTCTTTGTCGTCTTGTGTGTCGGATGAGTGGCCAGTGGGTGGTTGGTCGGGAGTGAGGTTGCGCTGCGCAAAAGGGTTCACACCCCGAGCGTGTGTGCACAAACGGGGGGTTGAGGTAAACAACTTTGTCGTCGAGGCCTAGACGATAAGGGACTTCTCCGGCTCCTGTTACTGTTTACTTGTCATTTGTTCGACTGTTTGTATATGTGTTAATCGTTATTTGTTTCATTTGTTATTCACCCATTTTTTTTCCCATCATTCTTAGTCCGCGACTGTATGCTGACGAGAGCTGCGACTCGGAGAGCAGCTGAGCAGGCGCGAGCGATGGACCAGTACACGGAGGCCGACGCAGCCGCTTCGCGTCAGGCGCCGATGGACGAGGAAACCACAGTGAGTACGCCTTTCGCTCATAGTACTCGCGTGGCAGCTGATCTTACTCCTACTGCAGTTAAGGCCGGTGCAGGAACAAGTAGCGTGGCATGGAAGTATATCTTAGATACAAGGAGCTAGGCGCTAGCATGGGGCTGAAGGGAGCAGGTCTAGCCAGTTTTGTGGTAGACGGGGCGAAGAGGGAGCAGGAGGCCGCCAGATTAGCGAGAGAGATAGAACTAGAGCGGGAAGACAGAGCTAAAGAAACAGCTAGGCTTGAGAGAAAGATGGAACGAGAAGAGAAGAGAAGAGCAGAAGAGTTAGCTTTGGCAGAGAAGAGAAGAGCGGAAGAGATGGCTCGAGCGGAGAAGAGGAGGGCAGAAGATTTAGCCATAGTAGAAAGAAGGCTAGAACAGGAGAGGAAGGACAAAGCTAGGGAACTGAAGCTCTTAGAAAAGAAGATAGAAGCCGAACGGGAAAACGTTGAGTTGCGTCTGCAAGAGGAACGTACCGCTAGAGAGCAGGCTCGGGAGGACGACAGAGAAAGGCTTAGGCAACAGTTGGAACAAGAGAAAGAACTAGAAGCCCAACGTAGGAGGGATAGAGTTCAGGCTGATAGCTATAAGATCAAGGTCCAACCATTTGATGGTAAAGAGGATATTGAAAGCTATCTTCAGCACTTTGAGCAAATAGCTAGAACGCAGAAATGGAAGGAAGAGACGTGGTCGGCTAGGTTGTCACCGTTGTTGTCAGGGGAGGCAAGAGAGACTTATCTGAAGTTAACCCCAGAGCAGATAGTCGATTTCGAAGTGGTCAGGGGGGCTCTTCTGAAACGATTTAGGAGAGATGCTGACTACTACCGCAAGCAGTTCAGGGGGAGTAGGAAAGAAGGCACAGAGACTTTTCCGCAGTACTTGAGTAGAGTACAAGTCTTAGTGAAGAGATGGTTTTCTTTGGCTAAGAAGGATATAGATGATGCGGGCGTAGTGCTTGATGTCTTTCTGACTGAACAGTTGTTGTCAGTGATGAACCCTGAGTTAGAACTGTTTGTGAGGGAGAGGCAGCCTGAGAACGGCGAGCAAGCAGCTGAGATTGCCCAGTTACATGTAGATGCGAAACGGACAGTGAGTAACAGGCCAGTGTTCGGTAGCGTGCCATACAAGGGGGGTAATCGTGCTGTCAGTCAACCTGTAGGGGCAGCGAGGAGTGGTCCCAGTGGCAACAAGGGTGAAGAGGATAAGAGGAGGGAACCTAGTGGGGAGAAACGTCCTGTGAAGTGTTTCAGGTGCGGGAAGCTAGGTCACGTAGCGAAGGAGTGCCGTAGTCCGAAACAGTTGCTACGTATCACTGTCAGTCCGGATTCAGGACCGATTCACTCGGAAATGACTAAGACTAGTTTTAGTACCATTCAGCCGTACAACCCGTGGAGCATGGGAACAGTCAGAGGTCAGCCTGTGAAGATTCTGAGAGATACTGGTGCCGAAGTGGGGGCAGTAGCAGCCAAGTGGGTGCGTCCTGAGGATATGACTGGTAGGGAGATCGAGGTCATGTTCGCTGATCAGGTCAAGTCAGGGAAGTATCCCACAGCGTACGTAGAAGTAGACTCAGCTTTTGTGAAGGGTACAGTAGAATTGATCGTCATCGAGCAAGTTGTACCTGATGTGATTCTAGGCAACTGGGTTACCTTCAAGGGAGGCTATCGAAGTCCCGTGGCTGTAGATGGGTTAGAGTGTGCGATAGCCGCCGTTCAGACCAGGGCACGGGCCAAAGCAGAAGGGAAGCAGGAGAAAGCACTGCCGATTCCGAAGCCATTCCAACTCGATGTGACGCCCGATCAGTTGGCCAAGTTGCAGGAAGAAGATCCCACTTTAGCTAGAGCTAGAGAGTGCGAGAAGCAAGGGACGAAACTCAAGTCAGGCAAAGCGATGGTTAGCTTCACCAAAAAGAAGGGCATTTTGTACAGGGTACACCATCAGGGAGAAGAAGAGCTAACGCAGCTGGTCGTGCCTAGCAAGCTCAGAGGAGAGGTGATGCGCCTGGCGCACGACCCTCCGATGGCCGGACACTTAGGTGGAAAGAGGACACGTGAGAGGATATGGGGGGTGTTCTATTGGCCAGGAATGTGCGGGGATGTTAGGCGTTTCTGCGAATCATGTCCCGAATGCCAGAAAACAGTTCCCAGGGGTAGGGTATCAAAGGTTCCGCTGCAGAAACTACCTCTAGTTGATGAACCGTTTCAGAGAGTTGCAGTCGATATTGTGGGGCCTATAAAACCTATGTCAGACAGGGGCAACCAATACATCTTAGTCATGGTAGACTACGCGACGCGGTATCCTGAGGCCGTAGCACTGAAAGGCATAGAGGCTGAGAGAGTTGCTGAAGCATTGTGGGAGATCTGGACAAGAGTGGGAATTCCCAAAGAGATATTGACAGATCAAGGGACACAGTTTATGTCAAACGTGATGACTGAGGTAAATAGACTTCTAGCAATCCATGGGAAGGCGACAACACCATACCATCCAATGTGCGACGGGCTCGTGGAGCGTTTCAATGGTACACTCGTGTCGATGCTCAAAAAGCTGACGAAGGAGCAACCGAAAGCATGGGATAGGTACATACCAGCGCTGCTCTTCGCGTACAGGGAGGTACCTCAAGAGAGCACAGGTTTTTCACCTTTTGAGCTACTGTATGGCAAGACAGTGAGGGGTCCCATGTCGGTACTGAGGGATTTGTGGACGAAGGACAGTCAAGGAGAAGAAGTGAAGGTAGCTAGTCAGTACGTTGTGGACCTGCGAAATAGAATCGAGGAAACGTGCGCACTAGCGAAGGAAAGTCTGAAGAAAGCAGGCGAGAGGCAGAAAAGACACTTCGACAAGAAAACGAAACCTAGAACATTTCAGGCAGGAGACAAAGTGTTGCTTTTGTTGCCAACCAAGCACAACAAGCTAGAAATGAGCTGGAGGGGGCCATACGAAGTCGTAAGTCGTCGAAACGAGTGCGATTATCAGATTCGCATTGGAAACAAGGTGAAACTGTTTCACGCCAACCTACTGAAACTGTACCATCAGAGAGTTCAAATCGCCACAGCTGTAGTAGTGGATGAGGCAGACGAATGGGAAGAGGTACCAACAGTCGAGGGCATACCCACCGTAGTGTTGAAGCAGTCAGAGACGTTAGATGACGTGCATCTTGATGCAGATAGCCCGGAGATCCATGCAGGAATTAGGAGGCTATTAGTTCGTTACCCTGACATCCTGACTGACTTGCCTTTGCGCACCACGTTGGATGAGTGCGAAATACGACTGGATGACGACCGTCCAGTTAGGACAAAACAGTACCCGTTACCGCATTCAAAGATGGAGACAGTCAAGGCAGAGGTTGAGACGATGCTAGCTATGGGGGTGATCGAGCGAGCAGCTTCACCGTTCAGTTCACCGATCGTTCTGGTAAAGAAGAAGGACGGAGCAGTCAGATTCTGCGTCGATTTCAGGAAACTCAATAGGCAGGTAATTTTCGACGCTGAGCCGATGCCCGACATAGATTATCTATTCAACAAACTCTCAAAGGCCAAGTACTTGAGCAAGATCGATTTGTCTAAGGGGTATTGGCAAATACCTATGAAGAGTGAAGATAAATGCAAGACAGCTTTCACTACCAACGAGGGTCAATTCCAATGGTGCGTCATGCCCTTCGGACTGAAGACCGCTGGTGCAGTTTTTTCACGTATGATGCGCAAGATGTTGATGCCATTGAAGATGAGAGAAGTCGATAACTTCATGGACGATCTCATGGTAGCCACAGAAACTCTAGAGAGACATTTAGAGTGTTTAGATATCTTGTTTAAACGTCTGAGGGAAGTACAGTTAGCGGCGCGTCCGTCCAAATGCTACCTGGGATTCCGCAAGCTGGAGTATTTGGGACACATAGTGGGGGAAGGCAAAGTGCAGCCGGAACAAGGAAAGATGGACAAGATCCAGAATGCACCACGTCCCACTACCAAGAAACAGGTCAGGTCATTCCTTGGATTAGCAGGGTACTATCGGAAGTTTGTGCCGAATTTTGCTGCGATAGCGGTGCCGCTGACCGACTTAACCAAGGGAGGCAAATCCGGTCCCGTACAGTGGTCCGACGCTTGTGAAGTAGCGTTCCAGACGCTCAAAAACCGCATATGTTCCAAACCCGTATGCTGTATGCCAGACATGGAGAAACCATTAGTGCTACAGACTGACGCATCAGAGATTGGAATAGGGGCGATTCTGTGCCAGGACCAAGGTTTGGGTTTACAGCCAATCACATGTGCCAGCAAGAAGCTAAACCAGGCAGAGAGGAACTATTCCACCATAGAGAAGGAATGCTTAGCATTGGTGTGGGGGGTACAAAAGTTCAAGCAGTACCTGTATGATCGGACAGTCATTGTGCAGACCGACCACAGACCTTTGCAATACCTGCAGCAAGCAAAGACTACGAATTGTAGACTCATGAGGTGGGCACTTCAACTTCAACCTTTCGATCTGATAGTGGAGAGTATTCCAGGGAAGGAAAATGTACCAGCTGATTTCTTGAGCAGAACTGAGTAGCGTGGTTGTTAAGAACTAAAACTGTTAGTTTTCGTCTTGGTGGGGTGCTGTGTCACGCTACGCAGTTTGCAGTCGCGCGCCTATGTATATAGTTTAATCATCAGCCTGTACATAGAGGTTAAAAGTTACGGTAGTCAAGGGGAGAGAATCAGAATAAATTAATTTAGTTTATAATTAATAAAAGTAGCGAATGTATTGCGCCCGTGCAGAACGTACTATGTTAGAAAAACAGCATAGTTGGCTATTTTGTTATTGAGAAGATTAATTGCTGCCATGCGATATTCTATGTGTGAAATGCGTGCTCTAATCGCGAACGGTGCAGGGAATGAATTATTATGAAAAGAAGTATATTCTGGAAGATTCTTAGCTGATCGTATAAAACCCCTTGCACTGTATATTTTGATAGGAGCAGCAACAGTTGCATATCGTTTTTGTAGCCAGAATCAACGGATCCAAGTTGGGTCAAGGTGCCAGTTAGTGACTTTGTCTGTGGGTCGTACAGATCAGACCGTCAACGAAAAAGAGCCTATTAACGGAAGAGGAGGATTGTTTTGGGAACACTTTGGAAGTGTTTGTTTAACTAAAACTTTTCTAAGCTGTTTAGAATACCTACTGTGTATTCTCGGTGAAATCTGAGTTATCTACGTGTAACGTCGGGTGACCTGTGACTCCGTCTAGGACTTCTTATGCCTGTGTAATCACCTTGCCTAACCATCTGTGCCTGTGTGTTTGTCCCGTCGTTCGTGTGTCTTTGTCTACAGGCCGGAGAATCCACTGGTAGCCGTAAGTTTTTTGCCTCAACTTCTCAGTTGGCCATAGCGTTCGGGGGTTTGGGTTATGCATGCAGTGTGAATGAATAGTTAATTACGTTTTCTTAAATTCTATTTTATGTTTCATATTATTTGCTGCATAAATACCTAGAGAGAGAGAGAGTTTTCTGAATTATAGGTTAAATAATTATAAATTGATATAAAAGAATTCGCTGTTATGTAGCGAAGAGATGACAGAAAGGAGGTGATTGTGAATGTATATACGCGATGACAGGAGTAATGACAGGGAGGATGAGTAAGGATGTGGAAAGGGAGACAACCATTCCGATAGCGGGATGCTTGTGCAGTATATTGTAATATAATTATTAATGGTTGCGTATTCTTGTATGTATTGTTGTAGATGTACCAACAAATACAACACCAAAACCCTAGAGCAGACCATTGATGGTGTGCTGAAACCTTGCTGGTGTGAAGCTTGTGTGCCTCGGCCTATTACGCCGCGTTTTCCGTGTGTCAACCTCGGTTGCGAAGGTTCTGGTATTCGCCCAGGGAACTTTATTTCGTTTATAAAGCACACGCACACACACTCCACCACACACAACAAATAACTATAACCAATGATAATCTGTTGTGAGGAACGATAATTGTTTTACATGTGATAAATTATAAATTACAGCACATTGAGATATATTTAATTTGAATTGATTGATAAACGTTGTTGAGTAATATTATCTACTAGATTAAGTAACCCTGTGATTGTATAGTTTTGTCTGGGGGAATTATTTCGCCAGATATTAGTTAATTAGTAATTTAGATTAATTTCTTATAAATTCTATTTTGCTTAAAAGATAAATTTTCTTATTCATTTTATATAATATAAAAGACTTGTTGTATCTATTTGAAGTTTAAGTGGAACAAAGTTTGAACATTTATAAAGATTTAAAGCAGTTGCTTACTGTATATTTACTTCGTTGTCAGTAAGCTGTTCCAGACATAATTATTATAAATCTTTGTACATTTTGTAGTTAGTCATTTTCCATTTTGATTTAATTATCATTATTATTTTGAGCGAATTGTTTATGTATTAGTTTGGGGTTTTATTAGTGGGATTGAGGGTTGGTTGGTTGGGAAGGGGCATAAAGGGGGTTAATTTTTAGTGCGAATGAGTGTGTGAAATAAAGAAATTGTCTTGTTACTTCTGGTTTTGTCTTTTAGAGTTTATTTAGGTGTTGGGTTTTTTTCTCGTGTGAAAGAGCACACATGTCGAACCACTGTTGAGGCAGTTGGGACGTGACAGTTTATTTGCCAGTTTACATCTCAAGATATAAGATATTTTACTATAAATGAATAAAATCTATTTTAATAAGCATTTACCATCCATATACTCTTTTTTTTGTCTAAAGTCGGTTGTGACAACTTTGTCTTTAGTAAAGACAAAGTTGTCACAACCGACATGTCACATCCAATGAACACTGAAATCATGATTAACTAGTAGAATTTTAAAAAAGTAAATTTGAGTAGAACACAAAAAAAGGTGAATGGCATATTTACTCATTTGCATATAGCACAAGAAAGATTTAAATAAACTCTGCAAAACAAAGCAGTCAAGGAATCACTTCGTCTTTTATCACTAAAAGTAAAAAACGAAAGCAAATTTAAAAGCACGTGTTTTCATCAGTGCATCAAGTGCGAAAAATGAAAAATAGCATCTGTAATTTAATTTTTAACATAGAATAAACCAGTTTATGTTAAGATAAAAATATTTTCTTACAATATTGATAGAAGAAGAAGAAGAAGAGATTTTTCTTATATAGCGCACTTACAAGCTCAGAGAGCTTCTCAAGGCGCTGGCCCGTAATATCCAGCAATCACAATAGTTTGCTGAAGTCAGGATTCGAACCCACGTCGCCCAAGACGCACTCACACAAGTCGTGCGCTCTGACCACTGAGCTATCCCTGCCGCCGACTCTTTGATTGGTCGTAACATGTGGTCGGTTGTGACAAGGAAAAAACAAAATCGATAGAGAAACACCAACCTGGTCTTTTCAAAGCATCCATCTTGGAATGAAAACTTTGGATCGGAAATCTCAAGAGACTTTCGCTGTAACTATTTCCGTGTGAAAAGGTACTAATCGTCATCAATTTGTTAAATTTTCGGATTGGAAATGATGGTTACCGAAAGACAAAGGAATTACTTACGTTCAATTTACGATAAATTTACTATGAAAGAATTATTATTTTCCTACAAAAAAACATAAATTAGTGAGGATAAGTAATGTTTAATCTGTCAATGATTTTTTTTTCTTATTTAATCAGCATGGATGTTTAGCTATCTAAGAAGAAAGGCAAGCAACGTTGAGACAAAGTACGTCACGACCGATCACGTCATTTTTACAAACCCCCTAAACATAAATAAAAATGTTTTGCAAAGCTGAAAGACATTTAAAGTTAAAAATTAACATTAATGCAACACATCAAACATAAAAAGTTCATTTGTTTCACTCAATTTTATTGAAAAGGAGATGGAGTTTTTTCAGGTCACACAGAATGTCACATTCGTGCCAACAAAATTTTGTCAATTTTTAGTGGAAAAATAGCAATAAAAAACTTCTTTCAACCTTTGTGTGTGTAATGTTGATATATGTTAGTACCTAGTTATATTGCTTTTTTATAAATGCAAAGAAAAAGCTTTAATACATGACCGAAATATTTTTTTTTATGGTTCAAAGACTGCATGCTTCCTTTTGGTCACCTTTTGAGACAGCATCATATCCTCTCACAGGCTTTAAAAATGAACTATTCTTTGTTTTTATTGAAGTAAAATCAAATTTGCCATATTTCTGATGCAAATGTTAATGTGTATTTATTTATCATGTATTTATGAAGTGATATTTAATTTCTCCACCGACGCTGAGCTCCTTGCAGACTTCTTGTTGATACTATTGTTGCTTTAGTTTTATGGATCTACTGCATTACAACAAAAAATTTTGGCAGTCCGAAGCATTAAAAATGTGATGGTCCTTTAGTCTCTAGTGTAAAGTCATGTTTGCGTGTGTGTACTAGTACTACTGAATCTTAAAATTTCACAAGTAGCTTGTGAGTTACTGTATTAAGCTGTGAAACAATCTCTTACATTTATTATAGCATTATGAGCTTTGAACAGTTATTATGCTTAGTACTGTTATATGCAGTAATATTTTGCCTGCTGTAATAATTGCCTGCCTTTGGCTGTACAGTTGGACATGATCACACAATGCTTAGTGCACATACTATTGGCCTCAATCTGTAGACTTGTGTTGCGCAGCTGACAAGCCCATTGAGAGGTCAAATGGAATGGCGTTTGAGGTGATCCTCAAGCCAGCATCCAACGACAGTCCCCTTAGACCAGTTTCACCTCCCAAGATCAACCGCATTACTCTCTCTGAAGAGGACATCAAGCTGAAACTGCAGAAGGCGGAGGAGAGGAGACAGGTGAGATATCCTTGCACTTGTCTTTTGTCTTTCTTAGTTAATTCCATATCGTTACCCCAGCTTTGGTTAAAACCTTGTCCAATTGTCCAAAACTCCCATGACTGCATGTAAACCTAGATTTTAGAACAATTGTTTGCAATGATTCTTTATTAAAAAGCTAGGCTCTTGTCCATTTCTGTAGCCAGCCAGCCACATTGTGGATACTTTGTTGGCATGAAGGTGTTGTTCCTGAGGACTTCATTCAGGCGTCTTCTTATGCTTTAGAAAATCAGTCCCTGGATTTTCAGCAAGCCCAGCTGAAGCACTGTGGAGCTGAGAACACAGCCTAATGGCCCTCTGTGTCTGTGGCCCAAATCCACACATGCAAACCACTGGCAGCAGAGAGTGGGAGATGCAGACCTGTTTACCCGTCCGTATTTTGCCGTATTGTTCCAATATTTTGACCTTGAGTACGCTGTTACGATCTCTTTTTAAAAAATACAAAAATCGACCCAAAAAAATTTTTTTTTTTTTTTTTTTTTACAAATTTTGGTAAAAAGTACACTTAACCGGAAGCGAAGCTAAACAAATTGCGCCAGAAAACTATATCTCATTGGATAGCATTGTGTTTTTCAAGTGTATACTCAGCAAATATTTAATTGTCATGGAGAAAAGAATTCATGAAACAACAGATGATGATTCAGATGTTGAGGTGGCGAGTTTATCCAAGCGTGTTTGTGTGAAACGAAAACAGACATTTCTGGTTTCTTAGTATAAAAAAAAAATTGGCCTTGTTTGGTAGCTGATGAAGACCTGCTGGTTGGTGATCAGGCAAGGAAAATGCTTGACAGTCCCAAAGACTACAACCTAAAATCTGAACGTATTGCAAAGTTCTATGCTTCAGTGCGTGCATACTTTGAGGAAACTTGCAGCTATCTTCTCCTGAAACTGCCCCTCAGGCCTCACTGACCCTTTGCTCCAGCACTGCAGAATCATATGTCCTTCAGTTCAGTTGACAGCATCTTCCCAAGATAGATCTACGCTTTTTTGTGAAGCGATTCCCTGCACTCTTTCCACCAAATACAACATCTGAACAAATCAGGAGCAATTCTCCGAGTATCAGTCAACTGATGTCAAGGGATTGGTGGGCCCAGCTATGCAGGTGGACGAATTTTGGGTGCAGGTCAGCAAAAACACCCTTAGCTTTTGCAACTGTGCCAGTTCATGCTGGGACTCTGCACCATCACACACAACAGTGCTGCTTGTGAGAGGGTGTTTAGTTGCGTACGTAAAACGTCCACTGACAGTAGGTCCAGTATGGGCAAAGATGCTGTTGACTCACTGATGGTAGGTATGTTCAGACCTAAAAGCTCTTTCACAAAAAAAGAACTGCAGCAACTGAAAAGTGCATACATGAATGTTTTTTTTTTTTTAAAAAATACAAGTAGATCATTATCACATATTTTGTTGATGTGGTGGCCTAACACTTTTACATTGTTTTTCAATTAAGCACCCTAATTTTTTAACAATAAATTTATTGAACAGTGTACCGTTTCTTGATTTATTTTACGTGTGTAATAATATATGAAAATTTAGCTAAGAGCAAATTAAGATGAATAATGACAATAAGTTTACACAGTTATATATTTTTATTTATTTATTATCATTATTTTGGTTCACGTAAAATAACGACAGTTTATATAAATACCGAAAGTCAAAATCTGGTCATGATTTCCAAAATCTGGTTTTGAAGAGCCTGGAGTACTGACAAAAAAATTTTGAGGTAAGCAGGTCTGGAGATGGATCTTTCCTATGATTCCCCGGAGGATATGAATACAAAACTTCACCATCGCACTGAGAAATTTCTTTTGTTAGGAGGATAGGACTACCAAGACTTCATTATGAGAAATGACTTGGATAGTGTCTAATAAGGATGATAGCTGAGATGCTGTCAATAAACTCAGTCCCAACTCTTTAGGCCACACACCTATTACTTTTGTTCTACACAAACTTTAGTTTGTGTTCTCCTTAGTGGAAAGAAGTGCTTCATACTGTCTGTCCTTTTTAACTCTTCTGTTGCCGTCGGCGGTCAGACCCACCAAGCGCTAATATTCCGTGTAACACCACCAGCAGGTCAACCCGCTTCGCTACACGCTGTACATAGTGGCTCGCTGTGGGCTGTTTTTAGAGCATTAGCTCACATCCTTTTAGATGCCTGGACATGCGCAGTTCGTCACAGGAAGCTGGTTGATCTACCTCATGCTTTTACTCTTTTTAGCTAAGAAAGCTTTATTTTTTTCACAATGAGTGATGACACAGATTTTTTTAGATAATGGTGCCAGTGATGACAAAGCTTTTGAGCGGGTCGAAGAAGTGTCAGAATCTATGCTAATGAGGATCCAAAAAAAGATTGCGAAGTGCATCCGGCTATCAGTGACTTACATAACAAAGTTGGATACCAACATGAACTGCAACAGCCA
Source organism: Oncomelania hupensis (assembly GCA_036898135.1). NCBI lineage: Eukaryota > Metazoa > Mollusca > Gastropoda > Littorinimorpha > Pomatiopsidae > Oncomelania > Oncomelania hupensis. The sequence goes on from CM072516.1 coordinate 75,148,519, forward strand.
CACCATCACTAACACCACCACCAAAACCAAAGTAAACTGGACACTTTATTTCAAACTTTCCATGTACCTTATTCAATTCTACACAAGCATAAAAAACTTCTTGCAGATCCATCAACATTTGTATTTTTAATGTTTGTTTTTTAAGTCAACAGGTGCATACATTGGTCTTTTTCAAAACATTCATTAGTGTAGAGCAGTGTGTGATTACCCAATTATTTCGTAGTAGAAGAGTTAAAAGAACAGCTCTAGTCGATGTGCTTTGGTGATGATAAAGTCCTCTGTTTCTACAAATATCAGTCCATGCTTATTGCGCTCCCAACGCCCCACCACACCTGTTCTTCCTTCATGCATGATTTGCCCACGACTTCAAAAGAAATGTTCATCAGTGCGTGCAAATAACAAATCTGTTCATTACGCTGTTTCGACAGTCTCTGGAGGCGCAGCGTTTGGAACAGCTGGCTAAAGAGAGGGAGAAGGCCCAGGAGGTGCTGAACAAGGCGGCCGAGGAATCCCGCGCCTTTTCCAAGCAGACCCAGGAGAAACTCCGACGCTCCATGGAGCTGAACAAGGAGAACCGTGAGGCCCAGATCAAGGCCCTCCAAGAGAGGCTCCGTGAACACGTATGTCAAAACTGACTAGTTGTTGTTTTTTAATGCCCAAAATTGTTTGCTTTGGCTCATAAGAGTTTTGAGTCCTATCGACCTCTTACTTTGATGGTTTTCAATGCCAAAAGCGGTGTAAGGAAAGCGGGGATCATTTCTTATTCTTCTGAAGTTGGGCATCAGTGAATTTCTGTTTGCAGTGGGGGTTTTTTGGTAAGCATGACAGTGACAATGCTATTGTTTTGTATCTTTCCTGCCATTTTTGACTCGCATTTATAGCAATGTGAGTTTATGTACTCACCCCTCTCCACCCCCACCCCAACCACTGTCCACCCCCTACCCCCACCCCCCACCCCCTCAAAAAAAACCAACAACTCAGTTTTCAAATTTTTGCAAATCTGCAAGACGAGTCCTAAATAGTCCAAAGATGACTTCTTTTTATTCATTTTTTTTTTAAAATTAAAATTATGTCTATCTGTCTGCCGTCCATCATTGCAAATCTTACAAGCGGGTTAATATTTCAGAACCTATTTCAGTTATTACAATCAAGCTTGGTAAGATGGTTTATATCCATAAGACCTCGTATACAGTGAATGAATAACTTCACTTCAAGGTCAGAGTCACAGGGACAACCAATGTTGGTTTTCAAAAAAAAGGTCAGTCATTTTGTGCCTTGCAAAAACATTTTTTTTAAAAATAGGTAATCGTACAGTGGAATGGCTATATATTTAACCCATACTATGCAACAACATTGGGTTATTTGGTCATACATGAGCATGAGCGGTAACGTGAAGGTCAAGGTCATCCCAAGGTCACTGTGTATTTTTGCCTGCATAATACAACTTTTGCTATAGTTTATTGGATCGTACATGACTATTTGGAGCCAGATGTCAAGTTCATCTCAAGGTCAAGAGCATAGAAAGATCAAAGTCAGTATTTGCATTTTAATGCCACCAGTTCATTTTGTTTTTTCTGGGCACTAATTCTCATGTTAAATATTGCGAGTTCCATAAGGAGCATGTGAGTCATATGGGCTTTGCCTTTCTAGTCTTTGCTTTGAAACTTGATTTGGTTGTGTGATATTGTGAGCTTTCGGTGGTGCGAATCATTTGAACTTGAGCAGCATATATTTATTCTAGAATGAATATGTGTTGCACTGTTTATAGTCTGTTATATGTTGTGTGTGAAATGTGAACAGTATCTCCTTATTTGGATCTTGATTGTTTCAGTCTGTACCATTGTTGTACCCTATTCACTTCATTGTTTATATTCTGTGGCTTTACCCGATTTGCCTTAAGTTAGCAACGCATGTTTGTTAATGTTGTTTTCTATAAAATACTGTACCTTATACTCTCTATCACTTTGTTCATTAATTTTGATGGACAGAATGGAGGATATGATACTTTTTCTTTTCAGTTGGTGGTTGATTATTTTTCTGTTTTATAAATGTGAGTAGAGCAATTGTTGGGATTGAGTATGGATTTTTATTTTCTACTTTTTACATTCCCCATGTTCACTTCACTGACTGTTGTTCTTTTATTTTATTTTTTTGGTTTCCTTGCTCCGTGTGTGTGGCGTGCAGTCGCTCAGAGTGGCCGAGACCTGTAAACAGAGTGAGAAGATGGAGCAGGAGTTTGCGGAAGAGATCAAGGCCAAAGTTGATAAGAAATTTCAGGTGTACGAAGAAAAGAGGCAAGCGCGTTTTGAGGAGTTGAGGGAAAAGCTGAAAGAGCATGTAAGTTGCCCCCTGTCCTCCTCCTCCTAACGGTGCTGCTTGCACAATAATATGCAAACGGCTGTTTTACCTTATTTTGACCATGCTAAATTGTGTGTCGTATTTGTGTGTGCTTTTCCGTGGAGCTGTGCTTTTGTGCCGGTAACCTTGTTGTGCTGGTGGATAGCTGTGCTTAACTGGTGTACTTTGGTGTTGTGAGTTTCTTTAGTTTATCACGTTCTGCTTCTTCAGGTTAGCAACTGCGATCTAATGTGGAGGTCAATATTTCACGCTTGATTATGTCCCTTGGATTGTGCTAAACTAAACAGAAACACTGGATGTCTTTTTAACTTTTTTGCAATGTTTATTCCATGAAAATGCACTTTTTAAGCGTATTTTTGACAATTCTACACCTAAAATATAAAAGATAATATAGAAAAAAAAAGCATTTTTGTGCAGATCATGGCACATTCCATCAAGATAAACAATATGTTACACTCCTTCGATGTTGGTGTTTTTCTATCAGTATTCGATTCAGCCCCGATGCTTGAAATCCTGATAGGTGTAACTTGGATTCGTTTATCCACGCAGCCTGCTCACTCAATAACAAGGCAAAGTCTTTGTATGAAGTTTTCCACTTTTATTCAGCACACATCAACAACTGCATATAATTGCTCAATCGCTTTTCCACTCTCAACTTTTTACTTTCCAACTCACTATCAACAACTCTTTTTGAAACAGTGCGGCACTTATATAGTCTCTTCATACTCCAGAACAATTTAGAACACGGCAGAATGACGCACTACAACCAGTCAAATAAAACTTCGTCATCACTGACATACGTCATACAACATTCTTTCTGTCCAAGAATGTTCTCAAATATCCCGAAACTTTGATCGATAGTAAACAAGCAGATCTAGAGAATTCTCCAATAATATCGACTAACGAAAATTATCAACGTTATACAAAGCTTCTTCTAACAACAATGCAAACTCAAATCAAAGGTAAATACGTATACACTATTATTGCATACTTTGCAAAATAAAACGAACAGATCTATCGCGCGCGCTTCACACATAATATCGTGCGCATTTCACACGCACCATCATGCGCGTTTCAACGTAACAATAGAAAATACACTTGTTCTCCTTTTGTAAGAAAACAGCACTCAAAGTATCTACACTGTAAGCGAAAATCCAAAATGTTTTTGATATCCAGAATATATTGTACATTCACCACAAAACATGTCAGTTTTGCACTAATAATAAAAAAATACATTCAGAATGTGTATCAAAATGTATACAAGTGATTCTTGAAGACCAGTACACATACAATTGTCATATTAGAAATGGCTGCTATTTTGGAATTGAGGCAAAACAAATGCATCAAATGTGCCTATGAGAATTCCACTATCAGGAGAAATATCAAGTTTTACAGTTAAATACTTCTGTTTACAGGAGGTAACAAACCAATTAGAAATTATTATTAGTGGGTTTTTTCCAACTCCCTTAAATAGTTGGGTTGCTTATAATGAACACTACTGATCTTCCCAAGACATGCTCCTCTGGCAACCATACAAACAAATCTTTTGAGAACACTAGATTTTTTTCCTCTAATTATGCATGCATGCAATAACACGGTATAAATAAGTCCGTTTGTTAATTGGGGCTGGGGTTGTATAATCCTTCTCCAGTAGCATGTGCAGCACAATTTCAAATAATCAAACTAGTTGTCAACTGGATCTTCTCTGCAACCTATTTGATACCATTTGTTTTGAAACATGTGCATCCAGGCCAATCACATTCAGGAGGTGTGCCAGGCCAGTGAAAACATGGGCAAGATGTGCGAAGAGAAGCTGATGGCCAAGATGGAAAACGCTCTGCGCAACCGTGAGGAACAGCTTCGCTCCCTGCAAGAACGCCTCATGGAACATGTAAGTAGTGCAGAGAAAGTTGGCTCACAGTATGGTGCTCAGTTCTCAAAAAGGGAGTTAGGGAGAGGGGGGTGGGTGGGGGAGATGAACCAAGCTTGGTGCTGAAAAAATGCCCTTGAACGTTTCTTGGGGTTAGTGGAATTTTAGTATGGACTGTAGTATAAGCATCCTTGCATGAAACACAAATTTATAAAAAGGCTGTTGGGATTTTTGACTCCTGTGCATAGCAATGCAAGTCTATGTATTCACTCCCAATGAAAAAAAAAATTACAAATTTTTTCACATCTGTGCAAGATGAGCACTAAATAGTCCACAAATGACATTTTCAGGCTGGGGAACTCTCCTCGGACCCGCGATTTTCCGAGAAAAGGTACCGTCACTCCCGAGAAAATTAAATAGAGGTCCGAGGAAAAAAATCGCTCCGAGAAAGAAAAAAATCACAAAACGCAATCTATCCAAGTCCAAGTCTCTGTCCGTGTCCAGCTTTTTTTCTCATCACTAAAAGTGCCGCCCGCGCCCGCTATTGTTACATCGAATTCACTGCCCAATAAGGCTTACTAGCATAACTTGACTACAGCGGGCAAGGTCATCCCAAGGTTATTGGTTTTTTGGCATAATACAACTTTTGCTGTAGTTTATATGGTAGTTCATGATTGTATTTGGAGCCAGAGGTCAAGGTAATCTCAAGGTCAAGAGCATAGAAAGATCAAAGTCTGTGCATTTTAATGCCAGTTTTGTTTTTGTTTTTCTTACGAGATAGGATACAATAGTTTATTTTGTATGGGCCCTCATTTTCATGTTGAATATTGCACGTTCCATAAGGAGCATGTGAATCATATGGGCTTTGCCCTTCTAGTTTAAACTTGGTGCATGAAAACAAATCGTGAGCTGCATGTTTCATCTTGAGTTTGCTTGGTAATGTGAAGGATTGGCTGTGCATGTGCAGAGCTGCCAAGTGCTACGCTTTGGGCGTAGTTTGCAACGCTAGAGTTGACTTGGCTACGCTGTTACGCCCGGTCTCGATTTGCTACGCCCGGTCAAATTTTGTCTAGCGTACCACTTTTTGACAAGAAAGTGGCTGTGTAAAACTCGTACAGCAACAGCAAGTCGCCGTGTGACCGTTTTGTATCTGCCGCACGCACGCACACTGCGTTAACCAATCGGAAAGCGCAGTACAAAATTACCGGAAACGCTTAACCGCCATCTTAGTTCTTCATGGTTTTAGACCGTGTCAGAGTGTAAATCCTTAACGGGAAGAGAGGGGACCATAAACTGATAAAAATAATAAAATAGATTTTTACCATTTTCATTTCAACATGTCGAAGCGACCTGCTGGAGCGAGTAACAACGAATGAACCGCCCAAGTCCAAAATGCGTCATGCTTGTCAGAAATACCAAACGAAATACAGTGAAACACATCCGTGCATCACTTCTTCAAAAGTCAGTGCCCAGCACGTGTTTTGTAGCATTTGCTACATGGACATTAAAATAAGCCATGGTGGAATGCATGCTGTAGAAAAGCACGTCACATCCAAAACACACGAAGACAAGGCTGTTATGATACTCAATTGGACAGTGCTATCTTGCGGAAGTGCAAGAAGGCAGCCATGTCTGACTGAATGACTTGTGTGCATCCAAACACTATTTTGCCAGTTGGGTGGTTGGTGTGTCACTGTGTGTGTGTTATTGTATTAAAGTGCAAAAGTAAATAAGCGGATGACCTTGTTCAGGGTTAACATTTTGTTGAAATGCTACTCCCAAACGCCATTTTGCTACTCCCAAGTTGCCTTTTTGTTACTCCCGACCAACAATAGCAGTTGGCAGCTCTGCATGTGTGTGTGTGTGCCTGATACATTGCTTAAAACTCCTGGTGCATACTCAGAGGTGCCAACCAGTACGGATTGACCGTATTTAATTCCGGCGAAGTGAATTAAATACGGAAATACGGTAGCTTTAATAAAAATACGGAGGAGAAGTTGCCGATCGTTTATCCCTTTACTAGGCGTAGCGGCCGAAAGCGGCCGAAGGTCTAAACAGGCTAAAAGGGTTATCTTTGCCAGCGGTGCTTCTGTACTGGTTTCTGGTCTCATAATAGTACTCCTGCACTCACTGAACGTCGCTGTGTTCAACAAGCTGATATTCGTGGTGATTTTAGAGTAAAATAGAAGTGTGATGTTCAACAAGCTGATTTTCATCGTAATTTTAGAGGACTGAAAATAGCCTGCTGTTTCAGAGGGAAGCCTGTCGTTATTTTATAGTGTCATTGGCTGGGTTTTGCGAGAAAAAAAATACTGACAAGTGTTAAAAAATACTGACAAACGGGTCCGGAAATACTGACAAGAAGATTAGGGGGTTGGCACCTCTGCATACTACAAAAGCTCTGCGTCTTGGCCACACACAAAATTGAGTGTGGATTTCACACCTTGGTCAGAAAAGTGCTGTCAGTTTTAATTTTGGTCTTTACTGCCTTGAAACCACTGTCATCCTGATGTTATTTCTGCACTCAGGCAAATGCCAGTAATAGATTTCATTTTCCCAAATAAAAATATGCTCAAAGGATAAACAGGGAACTGTTCAGTCAAAATGGTGTTGGGTGCACTGAATGATAATTACAAGATGTTCCACCTTTTCCTACACTTTTGTGTTGTTGGTTCCAGGAGCGTCGCATTGAGGAGGTGCAGAAGAAGAAGCAGCAGCATGAACAAGAAGAGAATGAGGCAGGGGACGCCTAAATCTGCTGTGCCAAAACTTGACCGACCGATCAACTGGACAAACTATAAATGAAGAGGACATAAACTTGCGTACAAAGACAGGACGCTACATTCGAACTATACAGTTGAGAGGACATTGTAGACAGACGCAGTGAACGCAATGTCAGCCACTGCCGAAACCACCAACAGTGCATGTATTATGAACTAGTCTTCTTTGAACAGGGCACTCTCTGGTCATTCCATTAGAGGAGACAGTCACAACCTCCTACCTGTTTACAGCTTTGCCGTTTCTTATCATTGAAACCATTTTCTGATTCTGTCATTTCTTCTCATCCCAAACCATTTCGCAGTCCTATCTTTTACTGTCAGTGCTTATCTCTGTCATGAATCTTTACAAAGTTCGTACCACTTTGGTGTAAAAATTCCAGTTAATATTTCGAAAGAAAAGACTTCTACCGTCGTTCTTCTCAAATAGTTCCATGACTTCTTTTAATGTCTTCTGCATATCCATTGTAACAGCTTCAGTATCTGTGACCAAACCCATAAACAGTATCTTCGTCACCTTCTTTTAAGTCTGGCTCGTGGAAGCTCATTATGCCTGTTGTCAGAATTTTGGCCTCATCATTATCTTTGAACATTTGTCTCAAGAAAACTAGCAATTCCAGACTTTTTTTTAAATTTAAATTTATCAATTACAAGATCTTTTCCTTCAAACTGTCGGTCCATTCCAAGACCTTTTTCTTTTAACGTGTATCAATTCTGTTTTCCAAACAGAACATGCAACTATCTTTATACCATATACCATTAGCAGACTTACATTTCAATGTCTCAGACTTGTTTGATGTGTATTATGATGTGACTGTACTTGTAACTTTTGGGAGGTAAACAAAAATTGTGTGGATTTTTTTGTATTAGAATTTGCCAAGCGCTTGTGTTCAGAAAAATTTGAATTAATGCATCGCAAATCGTTTCATTCTTTTTGCCTATCATATCATTTTTCATTGCATTTGAGTTACGATCAAGAAGCGTTTCACAGTTGTGAGATGCTTTGTTCGTTTTGCGCACAGCCAATACCTCCAAGGCGATAGTGGTGCCGTGTCTGGTTTTTGGTGTGATGATGTTGACACGTTGTGTTGCTAGCGGTGTTAGAGTGTTGTGGTAGCTTTGTCAGATTTCGGCTAGCGGTGTGAGAGAGGGCGTTATTTCTGCTACGTCGTGTATGTAGCATAGGAACAAGAAAATCAAAACTTCATTTTCATAACAACATCCAATCAAAAAAAATTATAATAAACATTTGAAAACCAGCAATAAACGGTTAGAATGAGAGTTTCAAGACAGCAAGAAACGTTAGAATGAGGGTGGAAGTTGTCGGAGAGACTGCTTGGCGAATGTTTTTTGCCTCCTGTATACTTACAACAGTGTATTTCTGACCCCATTTACCGTTTTTGTATATATGTCTGCATCGGTTATTTGGGTATGCTTATTAGAATTTCACCGCATTTGGAACAAAGTTTGAGTTTTGTTAGCAAAACTACTCAGTTTGTGTTTATGGTACACTGTAGAACCTAGTCTGTTGGCATTATTGTACAGTAGCTTGTTTGTGTTGATCTAAATTCCATTATCTCCGACAGCTTCAGTTTTGCCTCCTTTCAATTTGTTGGACTTGTTGGAAAATGTAATAAGACTTGTTACAGACAAAGCTTTGATAAAACGCTTGATGTTGATAACTACACGTGGTGATCAATTGCCTTACCAGTGCGTGACTTTTTCGTTGTTTTAATGATGTTTTTGGCTAAATAGTGTTAACACTCATAAAAAAGGTCTCATTTGCTTACATTATTTTTTTGGGTCTTTAAAAAAAATTCTAATACAAAACTGGATGTTTTTGATGTAATGTAAAATATCTTTTGCTGCAGCTTTTGTATTTTTGTTGTTTTTTTAACTTTAATAGAAATGTTTGCTATTTTTTTATGAGTTTATCTTGGAATTTTGGCTGCCCATGTACCTATCTCACAGGCTGTTACAGAGTTTGGTTTCTACTTGTGCTAAACTGCTTGATTACAATAAAACAGAAATAAAATTACACACAAAAGGCTTGATCCAGTGTTGCAAGGTGCATGCATGTTAATAATGACAATTATTTATTTTATAAAGTGTAATTACAAACTAAAAGTCTGCTGAAAGTGCTTGTATGCACTCTCTCACACAAGCACTCTCAAAATAATAGACTGTACAAAATAATAAAACGTGGAGAAATTTTTTTTTTTTTTAATAGGTACTTGACTATATATGCATGCACACACACACAAAATCTGTTTAAGCAGCCAAAAAATTAAGATAACATATTTACATGTGCAGTACAATTGAACAAAAGTAAAAAGTTCAAAAAGAAGTAAGGAAATTTAAAACATCCAAACATGGCTTCATGCAATAAAATACAATACAGAGGAAATAAATAAAAGACACTGACAAAACTTAACCTGCCACTGATTGACTGGGCCAGTATAAATTGAGCAATAAGACGAGTCCCCTATACGCATTGTTTCCGGGGACGATAATCTATCCACTGAACAGTACGTCAAGACATTATGGAATAAAATTGTTAACTTTGCCTAATTTCATTAGCCCATTAAGTGACTGGCCACACAAATGCAGGGCTTTTGGCCAGTGACTGACAGACCAAGACTACACTAAGAACATAATGTTACAAATGCAACAAGATATTTATTGCCAAGTGAATACACAAGGAATGTATTTGGTCAATGCTGCCTATCCTATCCTATAACTCGGGAGGTCGTTGGTGCACCAAAGATGATCGTTTAACCAGCGTACTCCATCTTTCTCTGTCCTCAGCAACCCTGATGGCTTCGCTCAGTGTCAAGGCAGCCCATTCTCGAATTTTGTCCCCCCACCTCTTTTTCGGTCTACCTCATTAAAAATTAAACACATACAGACACACACAAGTGCATAGCTAAAATGATGACCATCCAGTTTGCACACTCCCTCCAGTCAACCTCAGAAGCGTTGGGAGGAGGAGGGGGGGGGGGGAGAGAGATTAGTAAAACCATCCAGACCTGGGGAAAATTGGAGCAGGCACACAAGGGAATTTCTACCACATTGGAGATTAAAACGAATAGATAGAACTAAAAGGGGTTCCTCACGCAGGTATAACTCTGGTTAAAAAAGTGCTTTGAAATAAAATACTGTGAGGGGATTTTGTGAACTTTTAATGGCTGAAAATTTCGGAGAAGAGGTGGTTTTTTTAGATTCTTCTTGAACGTGTCGTGCAACTGGATGAGGCGAAGTTCAGATTTTTTTTCTTCTAATTCTTTACTTCACTAATAAGTTTAAAATATGAAGGTCGATTGGAGATGAATTCAAAGAAAATTGTTGCACACGATTAGTATCATTCACATAGACACACTGCGTTCACGATATTGCATTTCACCTGATTCAGCTCTTGGCAGTTCACTGGACTCTATAAGCAATAAATAACTAACAGACAAGTTTACCAATAGAAATCGAGATACATATCCATTTAATAATGATAATAATGTCACAATAAACCTGTACACAACCTTGAATAGTATATAATGAGATCAATAAAAATTAAACAACAAAATTAATACTCTCGTATCTTTTATAATGGGATAACACTGCTAACAAGGTTCTGTATCATCCAAATGTAACATAAGTTGTGAAAGTTATTGCTAAATCTCATGTTGGTAGACTTTTACAGACAGTTCGAAATTTTGTTTTAAAAGTTTTATTTTAATTGACTAATGTTCACCTAAATCAAATGTGTGAACAGACATTATAAAAAAGATTGATTGGTTGTTAACACTGCTGTACCGACACTTTCAATTACATATAATTCCAGAGAACGATGTTTATTTCCAAACTGTAATCTGTCAACATCTGAAATATTCTAGACTGACTGTCGAGAAAGGTGTTTACGATCAAATATCTCTTCTGGAAACCTGTAGAAATTGCTAGTTTCCTTGAGTGACTTCCCTTGCATCAAAACACCTCTCCATTTTCCTAATTTATTATGCATTCAAGCAAGATCAGCCAATCAGCAAACAGCAAAATGAGGACGCGTCGATGTTTTGTTACTAATTTTAGATTGCTGGATACCGCGTGGTGTTTCCAGCACAATCGGGTTGCTTGTAAACAGATTGCAATCCCTGCATCGATGGGTATAAAAGGGGTGACTGGCTTAGACAGTGCAGATTTGAGTTGAAAGACATTCAACTTGCGACAAAAGCGAAACTACAAAGCGACTTTACTACCTGAAAGTTTGCGTTGAGCAAACGGCAATCGAGCTTATACGAAGCAGATTTTCTACATTAGTGTGTGACCTTTGCAAAGACTTTGAATCAAGACAGAATGGCAAGCAAAGCTCCAGCGATCGGCATTGACTTGGGTACGACCTACTCCTGTGTGGGCGTATTCAGACATGGTCAGGTGGAGATCATCGCCAACGACCAAGGGCAGAGAACAACTCCTAGCTATGTGGCCTTCACGGACACGGAGCGATTGGTGGGTGATGCAGCGATGAACCAGGCGGCTATGAACCCCGAGAACACGGTGTTTGACGCCAAGCGACTTATCGGCCGCCGTTTCACCGACAGCAGCGTGCAGAGCGACATGAAGCACTGGCCTTTCAAAGTGGTCAACGATGGCGGCAAGCCCAAGGTGCAAGTGGAGTTCAAGGGCGAGACCAAGACACTGGCGCCGGAAGAAATCAGCTCCATGGTGCTGACCAAGATGAAAGAAACTGCAGAGGCCTTCCTGGGTCAAAAGGTCAAGGACGCTGTCATTACGGTGCCTGCCTACTTCAACGACTCGCAGAGACAGGCCACCAAAGACGCGGGTGCCATCGCTGGCCTCAACGTGCTGAGGATTATCAACGAGCCCACAGCCGCCGCCCTCGCATACGGCCTGGACAAGAACGTGCAGGGAGACAAGAACGTCCTCATCTTCGATTTAGGTGGCGGAACTTTCGACGTCTCCATCCTCACCATCGCGGAAGGGTCGTTGTTTGAGGTCAAGTCCACGGCGGGTGACACGCATCTGGGTGGCGAGGACTTCGACAGCCGCATGGTGCAGCACTTTGTTGAAGAGTTCAAGCGCAAATACAAGAAAGACATTAGCCAGAACGCCAGAGCACTGCGACGCCTGCGCACGGCCTGTGAACGCGCCAAACGCACCTTGTCCAGCAGCGCGGAAGCCAACGTGGAGATTGACTCCCTGTACGAGGGCATCGACTTCTACACTCGCATCACCCGAGCCAGGTTTGAAGAACTGTGTGCCGACCTTTTCCGTAAAACACTGGAGCCCGTAGAGCAGGCCCTGAAAGACGCCAAGATGGACAAACGTCAGATCAACGAGGTGGTCCTGGTGGGAGGCTCTACTCGCATTCCCAAGATCCAGAAGATGCTGCAGGAGTTCATGGGCGGCAAAGAACTGAACAAGACCATCCATCCTGACGAAGCTGTGGCCTACGGAGCCGCCGTGCAAGCTGCGGTGCTGAGCGGTGACAAGAGTGACGTCATCAAAGATGTGCTGCTGGTGGACGTGGCTCCCTTGTCCCTCGGCATCGAGACCGCAGGTGGTGTGATGACCAAGCTAGTGGAGCGCAACACCACCATTCCCACCAAGACGTCACAGACCTTCACTACCTACGCCGACAACCAGCCTGCAGTCACCATTCAGGTGTACGAAGGGGAACGCGCCATGACCAAAGACAACAATCTTCTGGGACGTTTCGAACTGACGGGCATCCCTCCAGCACCTCGCGGAGTTCCTCAGATCGATGTCACTTTCGATATCGACGCCAATGGCATCATGAAGGTGACGGCCCAGGACAAGAGCACGGGCAAGTCGTCCAACATCACCATCAAGAACGACAAGGGACGCTTGAGCAAGGACGACATCGACCGCATGGTCAACGAGGCAGAGAGGTTCCGCGAAGAGGATGAGAAGCAGCGTCAGCGGGTGGACTGTCGCAACAAGCTGGAGGCTTACGTCTTTTCAATCCGTCAGGCCCTCAACGACTGCGGGGACAAGCTCAGTAGTCAGGACCGTGAGCAGGCCAACAAGGTGTGTGATGAAACTGTGAGCTGGCTGGACAACAACTCTCTGGCCGACCGGGAGGAGTACGAACACAAACTGCAGGAGGTGCAGAAACTCTGCTCGCCTCTCTCAAACGGTCAGGGTCAGTTCTTTCTTCTTTCTTCACTTTCTAAACAAACAACATGGCGGCCATGTCAGAAAAAATCTGAATACTTCAAAAAACGCTGTAATGGACTTGTGTGTGGACAATCACGATAACTCGTAAGCTAAATTAATAGTGAAGGATACTAATATGTACAGTAGATACAACATTGAATGATTAATGATAATCTTAACAAATACACAAATAGTAATACAGAATTATTATGTTACAACGACAATGAGAATGATTTGTGTGGACAATCATAGTAAAATCAATTAAATCACACATGTAGTCATAAAAAAAAAAAAAAGAATTATGATTAATTCTTCTAATGTTAAAAACTGTTAAAAAATGATCTGTATCTTCTCTCTCTCTCTCTCTCTTTTCTCTCTCTCTCTCTCTCTCTCTCTTTCTCTCTCTTCTTCTTCTCTCTCTCTCTTCTTCTTCTCTCTTCTCTTCTCTCTTCTTCTTCTCTTCTCTTCTCTCTTCTCTCTTCTTTCTCTCTCTCTCTCTCTCTCTCTCTCTCTCTCTCTCTCTCTCTCTCTCTCTCTCTCTCTCTCTCTCTCTCTCTCTCTCTCTTTCTCTTCTCTCTATCATCTCATATCATCGATCTTCTCTGTGCTTCCTTTTTGTATTATCTTATCTCTCGAACTTTGCTAAAATCTGATTATTAAAAAGAACCACGGACAAGAAGAAAACTAGTTGACCTAGCATACAGGGACTCTATATGTTATATAGTGTCCATGATTTCCAAACTTAATATATATATGCCGCATGCTGGTAAGAAATCAACAAACCAAGTTATAAAATACTGAACAAAAACCATTCAACACTAAACAATACAACCCACACACATGCATAAGAAGATACCAGTTTACAACACTCGCATACACATAAATTATACACACGAAGGTACATTCGTACATGACTTATAACCCACAGGCGCTTTTATCTGGACAAGCGAGTGCCTATGCAAATGATGCGCCTCCCTTTGGTTATCTATAATACAAAGGGAGACGCGTCACAGGCATAGGCGCTCGCGTGTCCAGATACAAACGCCTGTGTTATAACCTAAATGCACATTCTGCAAGTGTAGGCCTTAGGCCTATGTCTCTATTTACAGAATGATATCAGGATAATCTTATGTTGATGAGGTAGTCACATAACTATTTTGATATTATTGTGTAAGATGTTGTGAATCCAATCAGCGTTGGAGAAAATTAGAGATTAGTCTATAGGTCCGAGGCTTTTATATACGTTTGCCTCTGAAGTGGTCTCGGGTACGCCGCATACAAATGGCCCTGATGCATCTTCCATTGATTTTTACTGCGCGTGCATATTGCAATGGTGATTATGCTGGAACAGAGATGAAGGTGGGTGGTTAGGGGCGAAGGTTATTCCTAATTTTCTTTCAACAATACTGCCAGTGTAGCTGTAGGGTAGGGTTAAAGCTTATTATATCAGCAGGCGAAATTACGTCTTTCTAAAGCACTTGGCATAACCTAAGGCACAGGGACAGGCAAAATAGTTTTGACAGTATGCTCAAACAATGCGTCCCGTCCCACTGCTCAGTAGTGAAAACCTCCTTGGAGGAGATAGTGGTCAGGGCCGGACCTAAGTTTTTAAGGGGTAGGGGCCCAAATTTATTTTAGGGTAGTAGTGAAGGCGCAAAGCGCCTAGTTTGCTAGGGGGGTCCGGGTGCATGCTCCCCCGGAAAATTTTTTGAAAAGGGAGAAAAAATGGTGCAATCTGAGCATGTAAATTGCAAAATTTTGGTGCTACAGTTTGCCGCTGATTTGGGGGAGAAATTACCTTTAAAAAAGTGTGTGTGTGTGGGTATGTGTGTGTGTGTGTGTGGGTGGGTGTGTGTGTGTGTGTGTGTGTGTGTGTGTGTGTGTGTGTGTGTGTGTTAGGAATAAAGTCATAACAAAAATATGACTTAGGTCTTTGGGGAACAAAATATAGTGATACTCGAGTCCGCGGTAGACTCCTAAATGTGTTAGGTACTACATGGTCATACTTACATGTAGTCGTTGTGACGGCAGGCCAGCTCTCTTAGTGGCAAAGGCTATGGACTGTCATCTATTTTTTCTTTCTTTCTTTTTTTCTTACTTTTTTTTTCAAAAAAGGGTAGGGGCCCGGGCCCCTTGGGCCTCTAGGGCAGGTCCGGCCCTGGTCACTATTAATATTCTACGATCTGTGGTTGCTAATTATTTAAAATCTTTGTGTCTAAAAAAAAAAAAGCCTTTTAGTGCGCCCTGAGCAATGTTGCCAGCGTGGATACGTGCGTCTTACAAGTCTGTATCATCATCATCATAATCATCATCATCATCATCATCATCATCATCATCATCATCATCATCATCATCATCAAATCTCTATGATTTGAAGTGCTGTCTACACCGAGAAACCGTGACTCAGGTTTCGATAGAAAACTCAGCGTGCCGTGACCATGCTGAGGCACACTTCTAAACCAAACTGAGTGTTTCAGATCAAGCAATCAAACATAGGCTGGATGTAGTTTGGTGTAAGTCTAGCACATAATTATGTCTCGACACTCAGATTTCAGAGGCATTGCACAAGTTGGGTGCATGTACAGCGGATCCTCTATAGCAAAGCGGCAGATAGCACATAGAGTAAAGAAAGGTATATAGTTCTGAGTCTCTCCTGCTCTCCTACGTATACGCCTGTGTTCTATTTGCTTTGCTATAGAGTTTCAGGTACCCAACTTGCGTAATAATCCTGTGCTCAGATTGATGTCTTTAGCAAGTCTCAAGCCTACGCGGCTTGAATTAGATCCTGTATCGATCAGCGCCTTGAGCAACTTGTTGAGCTGGAAAAGCGCGATGGAAGAACGGGAAAACAAATAACCGCTCAAGGAGCTGGACTTGGGTGATCTCTTGACGCTCAGTTTGAGGTCTAGTGCTTCTCTTAAGCGGCCTTGGGCTAAGCGGGACTCAGAAAGCCAGAGTGCAAACAGTCTGTAACACAGGTGCTTGTATATGGATAGGCGAGCGCCTATGCCTGTGACGCGTCTCTATCTGGGTACCAGAATTGAGACGTCTCCATCTGGGTACCAGAATTGAGACGCGTTACAGGCGTAGGTCCAGATAAAAAGCACGTGTGTCTGTAAGCATAGATCTGACACACTAATTGTATGATGTCTCTGAGATAAGTTACCCTGTGTGACCCGGAACTTTGACGATGTTACACCGGTACCTCGACAGTGTCGTAAACTTGACCCCCTATATTAAGGGTCTCGTACAGTTTTGAGACCAGAAAAAAAATCCACCTGGTTGTCAATTTGAGTAGCCAAGGCGGATTGCGTTATTCGAAACGAAGGGACATGAAATAGTGAGACTGGTCATGAATAGAGTCATGAATAAACATGTACTGTGAAATACGTGAACAGCGCTATATAAATCCTTGTGTTATTATTAGTATTGTTAGTACTGATAGTAGTATTATTGTTAATGTATTTAATACCTAATTCAAATAAGAACACAAGAAGAATGACAAGATGGCAAGCCATTCAAAGGTATATCTAGACATTCACACACAATAATAGCCGAAAATAATAATTTGCAAAAGTGTCGGATAGCGCCGTGGTTGGAGCACTCGCTACTGTGTCCCAAGTTAAGCATCGTCCAGTGCGGTTAGCACTTGGATGGGTGACCGTAAAACGTGAAGCGACAAATAACAATGCCCCCAGATGACTCAACTGTGACTGAGTACCTACTCTCTTAAGGGTGGGGGAAGGTAAAGCAGCGAAGGAGAGAGATAGGCATCACCCTCATTACGCTGGCCCAAGATAAGTGTGATCTTCAACATCACGCTCCCCTACGGCCACAGGCTATGGGCCTACCTTTACCTTTACCAAATGTGTTAATGGTCATGCCGCTGTTGTGACTTGGCTTTAATCCTAACAAAGCAAACAGAGATCGTGGAATGATCGACCATGAACTGAACTATCTGCAATCCAAAAATTATCACATTCGGATCAGCCAATGTTTCAGATACAGCACAACACGTGTTTACAAAGTTGGGGAAGCACAATGGCCTTGACCTTTGAATTGAGGAAGTACTATACCGAATGACCGACACCGGACTGCTACTGAAGGATGGCCCGTTGTTGTTGTTGTTTGTAGATTATAGTCACACGACACTTTCGCATATAGGTGACTACTGGACCGATTTATACTGACACCAGCGGGCCAGTTGTTGGTAAAGGGGAAAATAATATGATCACACGTTGACCAATCCGGGATTCGAACCAGCGACCTTTCGGTTACTAGCAAGACGCTCTTACCAACTGAGCTACCCGGCCCCATGAAGGATGGCCCATGATTCCAAGTACCTGTATAGCAGAAGCCGATTTAGCCGTTTTTTGAGATAGCAACACGTGTTTAGCAA
>CM072516.1:75171111-75288611 GCA_036898135.1 Oncomelania hupensis
TCCAGCCGGCTGTACAACCCAAGAGGCCGGTTTTCAGGCCTGCCCTGCAGATAATAATAGCTAGCGAAGAAAATATTTATGGCCATAAACTGCCTAGCGGTGGTCCTGATTCGGCTCTTTGCAATCCGCTGGACCCTGTAAGCAATGACTAACTGCCTAGCGACATAACAATATTTGACAGAAAAGCCGTTTATATATCTGAATCGATTTCAAACGGTATCGGTGAGGCATATAATTGGGAGCAGGACTAAACAGTAAAGCTGTTATGGAATAATTATTACATTATAATAATGTATTCAGAATGGGGATTGGTCGTTAACTTATGATTTGGCGTAATGGCCTACTTAGTATCGATCTAGATGACTAATCCGCGGTTGAGGTGGCTGAAATGGGTAACTCGTGCTTATGACTGATGACTTCATAGGTCATTCCAATTTGCAGTTAATGTCATCGACTGGCAAAGCCCTTTGCAGATTTACTATATTGCAGTAGTTAGAAAACACATTATGCTTGAAGTTATGATAATTTTTTTTTTAAAATATAGGGCAAAATCATGACAGTCGATCTATATTACATTTAGGCCTATATCATATTCATGTCGCCTAATGTTTAACATAAATCACACTTCTGGTTCTAGATACCCCACACTCGCCTTTCTTATTCACCCTCAACCCCTCTCTGCATTTAAATGAAAGACATCTTTTCCACATGCGTATGTAATGGAATTACATTACATTACATTATTATTGCTTTAGGTCCAGCAGACTCATTCGAGCCAAATCAGGACCGCACAACCCCTGATCCGCATAAAAGATCTGCTGAAACAACCCTAGTGGTAAAACTGAAAGCTCTCCACCAGCCAGTCACTTTACAATAAAGACATCCCACGCAGGGGACGCTGAGGCTGTACTCTAATTTATTGAACCCCCGTTTACAAAAACAAAATAGAATACAAACATCATTATAAATTATCAACAAAACACATACATATAAAATGCCTACATTGCTATATAATAACATCTTAGGAAGTCCTAGTGAACACCTGGCAGAAAGCGTCCAATATTCCCAAGCTGATCCAACAGACCTCATACACAAATAAGGAGTCTTGTCCTGGAAGAGTTTTCAAGAAAAAAAGGTAGATGACTGGTCTAGCGAAGAAGAATATAGTATAGCAGATTGATAGAACAGAGCAGGAATGAGAAAGACAGCGACAGTGGGAATTTAAAGCACTAAATTTCCATCTTCTTCTTAATTAAATTAATGTCCCCGGACACATTGAGCGTATAGGGGACCTAAATTTCCAGAAAGTGGGGATACTATTTATACTGAAACCCCCGGCACCCCAACGGGGGAATGTAATGGAATAAACTCCTGCCTAAACTTTAGTCACACTGCTTACACCCACCAGATCTTCAGTCTGCTTACATTTGATTCTTCGTACAAAACCACCGATGGCACAAAAGTAATAATACATCAATCAAAGTCTCCTCTCTGAAAATCCTTAACGGGAAGAGAGGGGACTATAAACTGATTAAAAAAAATAAAAAAAAGTAATAATAATAATAATAATAATAATAATAATAATACTGGATGCTATATACGCGCCTTTCCCCAAATCAATCAGGCTCAAAGCGCGGCGATCTGTACCAACATACACGCTCACCTGTCTCATCCACCCTCACACACACAACAAATACACATCCATCACTCGAACAAATGTTGTAAAGGCAGGGAAATCGCTATTGGAAGACGGAAAGAAAATCGAATTTTTATTTTTTTTGAAAGTTTTATATTTACTGCGTCCAATACCATTATTGAAGGGAGGGAGGAAACCGGAGTGCCCAGAGAAAACCCTTGGTGACCTCAATAGTCTCGTACCTAAGTCACATACGTTCGCCCCTTGCGGGAATCGAACCCGCGGCCTTCGGCATAGGAAACCGGCGACTATTCCAATGTGCCACGAGGCCACCCGAGCGAGTCATCGTGCTATCAAAAGAATGTACGACTATCTAAACTTCCGTGAACAAGTTTCTTTCCTGTAGAACGTTTTGTGGGTTTACTGATAACAACGTGCTTGCTAGCCATAACGTTGGACTATCGGTAGTAACCTTTCTCCTTCCTGTAGTTTTTTATCAGTTGCACTTGGTTGGTTTTCATGCATACTGAGAAATGTTATTACTATACTCTTTAGATGTCGAAGCCATAATAAGAAGCATGCAGAGTTCATGTTGGCTACTTGGGAAGCGTATCCCAAATGATGAATTTATCAGTCAGCACCGTGCTGGCTTCATTTCCTGGCTCATGTTCGTTTCCAGGCACGATTTGGGCCTTCTACTACTAGTACAGCATATGGAAGCAACATAAAATTCCACGGTAGATAATGAACTCTGCGCAGCCAGTAGGAGGACCAGTACATTACTACAAGTGTTCCCTCTCCCTCCCTTCCCCCCAAAAAAAATAAATAAATAAATAAATAGAGTCCACGAGACTCTCAGTTATAACATTTAGGAGTGCTTTTGCAAATTTTGAGAGTCCCCAATTTTATGATTACATAGGCCATTGATATAGAGATATATAGATCTATGCATAGGCCTAGGGGAAGCATACAGTGCGCGCACATCACTGAGCTCTTATATATACATATAAGAGCTCAGTGGCGCACATGGGATTTTAAAGGACGACAACTCGCTACACAAATATCTTATGCTATGGAAGTCTTCATTGCGGGCTTGAGGGTTAAAATGCCGAAATTCTGCTGTTGAAAATATGTCTAGTCTAGGCCTAGGGCTACAGTTAACTCTAACACTAGCCCTAACCCTAATCCAAATTATAACTGTAATCCTAACGCTAAGTATCAAAATTTGGCGTTCAAATTTTATTCCGTATCTTTAATAACATAATTATGAATGCACAAAACAATGCGCGAATCGACGTACATGCTCCTAATATGACCCCCAAAATTTGGGCTTTTCCCTTTTGCTTGCCGTGATTTATTTGGCCACTCATTTATCATACTTTACACTTCAGCGATTCGGGGGAAATGTGTGCGTCCTGCGACATACAAAATTTTCAGCGTCGTTTGTTGTGCATAATTGACGTAATCGTGTAGGATTACTCATGCAGATTGAAGGGGTTCAAGAGGTCGTTCCCACAGCAACGTCCAGTTATTGACCAGGTGCAAGTCTGCGCGACCCTCTTTAAACATAGCGCTGTGGCGCGAACGGTTAGAGTGAGTGGTAGGAGTGGTGGTGGGCATTGTTGACTAGCGAGGGTGAAAAGGAGTTGGGAGGGGAGAGGGAGGTATGTGACAGTAAAGCCTTAGTCTCGGCACTAGCGTCCTTTTCCATGTTAGCAGAGTTAACTGGACATCGCTTGCTCTTTTCACAGTAGTCAGAGAGCTTTAACCGTGTGAACTTTTTGGTTTGTGACTCCCCTCGTCCCTACCTTCCCTCCCCCATCCACTTCACATTGTTAGGTTAATCATTGTGACAAAGCGCAACTACTGTCGACCAAAAGAAGTCTTATTATTTTTTTTAATTTATTATTTGTTTTTTTATTTTTTATTTTGTATTTATTCAAGAAGGAAGTACGAAGGGTGGAGGACTGTGTTACTCAAGTGTCTGGTTTTTTTTTCTTCCTTATTGCTCTACCTTTAATTCCTTTGGAACTGAGACACTCGCAGTAACTTCATTTGTATCAATCCGGACAACACGAAGAGAGATAACGTCATGGTAATGGTTAATCTAGTCATTAAGAGTGTGTGCGGTACAAGTGCGAACACGTTACTTCAACTTTGTATAGTTGAAGATAAAAGCTGTGTGCTAACTTACTTAGACATACAGGAATATAACTTGTTTTTACAACTGCTCATTGTGAATCATTTTTGCGATTAATACGTGTCCCCTTCTATCCCCCCTCTACCCCCCCCCTTCTCTTTCTCTCCCTCTCTGCCTCCCCACCCTCTAAACATTTTACAGCATTGCAGGAAAAGGTTCATTCCGGTTTTATATGGAAACGTTGAGTAAGAATTCCTTTACTACTTTAACATTGTATTGTGATAGACCGAAATGTGTAATTCGAATTTATTGTTTTTGAATCTCGCCCGTCATCCAACCTAAATGTTGCTTTAGTTGACTTTAGTTTTATCTTAGCGTGTACTCTCGCCGCATTGAGCACATTAAACCATAGCATTTATCTTTGAACATTGGCGCACCTGAAGATGTAATGTTACACGATTCCTTAATGATGTTTTCCTTCTTGTGTTTCAGCGCGAGTGCATCTCCATCCACGTGGGCCAGGCTGGCGTCCAGATCGGCAATGCCTGCTGGGAGCTGTACTGCCTAGAGCACGGTATCCAGCCTGACGGCCAGATGCCCTCAGACAAGACCATCGGTGGTGGCGACGACAGCTTCAACACCTTCTTCAGCGAGACCGGCGCTGGCAAACACGTGCCCCGTGCCGTCTTTGTCGATCTGGAGCCCACTGTGGTCGGTGAGTGCGTTTGTATTTTAAAGATTTGATCTTTGACGATTGTTGAATTTTTAGTTTATAAGAATGTCAAGACTTTTAGTTAATGATGAGCTTGTAAATGACTTTGACTTCAGCAAAGTCTTTCAAGTATTTGGAAGTCGGTGATCAATAACCGATAATATATCAATACTTGTCTGCACAGTGGTGAGGAGGGAGAAAAAAAATGACGTAGTTTTTCACGAGCATTAACTGTTGTGTTGTGCAGATGAGGTCCGTACCGGCACCTACCGTCAGCTGTTCCATCCCGAGCAGCTGGTGACAGGCAAAGAGGACGCCGCCAACAACTACGCTCGCGGTCACTACACCATCGGCAAGGAGATCGTTGACTTGGTCCTGGACAGAATCCGCAAGCTGGCTGACCAGTGCACAGGTCTGCAGGGCTTCCTCATCTTTCACTCTTTCGGTGGTGGCACCGGCTCTGGCTTCACCTCTCTGCTGATGGAGCGTCTGTCTGTGGACTACGGCAAGAAGTCCAAGCTGGAGTTCGCCATCTACCCCGCTCCCCAGGTAAACTCCCATGGGCGGCCTTTTTGTGCTATACAATATCCCCCCGATCTCTTGATTATATCTCCGTACAGATACAGTGTAATGTTAGATTATTTGCTTCAATGTACGCATATCTCCCTCGAGATTTAGGCCTATTTTAGATTGAGACTTTAGCTAAGACATCATTGTTCTTGCCGTGCTCCAGGTATCCACTGCCGTTGTGGAGCCCTACAACTCCATCCTGACCACCCACACCACCCTGGAGCATTCCGACTGCGCCTTCATGGTCGACAACGAGGCTATCTACGACATCTGCCGCCGCAACCTGGACATTGAGCGCCCCACCTACACCAACCTCAATCGTCTGATCGGCCAGATCGTGTCCTCCATCACCGCCTCTCTGCGCTTCGACGGTGCCCTGAACGTGGATCTGACCGAGTTCCAGACCAACTTGGTGCCTTACCCCCGTATCCACTTCCCTCTGGCCACCTACGCCCCAGTCATCTCCGCCGAGAAGGCCTACCACGAGCAGCTATCTGTGGCTGAGATCACCAACGCCTGCTTCGAGCCCGCCAACCAGATGGTGAAGTGCGACCCCCGTCACGGCAAGTACATGGCCTGCTGCATGCTGTACCGTGGTGACGTCGTCCCCAAGGACGTCAACGCCGCCATCGCCACCATCAAGACCAAGCGTACCATCCAGTTCGTGGACTGGTGCCCCACTGGCTTCAAGGTAAAAAGCACGAACTTTGGCACATGTCGGCATTTGAATGCAGTTGATTTTGTTTATCAAACTAGAAGTAACAACTGCGCCAAGTTAACGCAATTTAAAGCTTGACGCATTTTTTTGTTCAAGAGTTAATTAAGATGGACCACTTGATGTTTGACTTGTCCTAGGCTATATATTAACGGTCGGTGTTTTATTTGTGTTGCAGGTGGGCATCAACTACCAGCCACCTACCGTGGTGCCTGGCGGTGACCTGGCTAAGGTGCAGCGTGCCGTGTGCATGTTGAGCAACACCACCGCCATCGCCGAGGCCTGGGCCCGTCTGGACCACAAGTTCGATCTGATGTACGCCAAGCGTGCCTTCGTCCACTGGTACGTCGGTGAGGGTATGGAGGAGGGTGAGTTTTCGGAGGCCCGTGAGGATCTGGCTGCCCTGGAGAAGGACTACGAGGAGGTCGGCGTCGACTCTGTGGAGGCGGAAGGCGAAGGGGAGGGGGAGGAGTACTAAACACTCCCACCAAACACTCCTGGCTAACCGGAGTCTGTCCAGTCATGGCGGCCGACGGTCCTCATGCTTGAGGCCGCCATCTTGGAGCACAAAACTGTCGCTGAGTGAGATTGAACTTTGAAGCTTACACAATACTTTGTTGAATTCTATTGAACTCCTATACTTGTGTTCGTTTCCGCTGAAATCGTTATAAGGGATCAGCGTGGTTCATGCAATAAAATGTTCACTCGAAAAATGGTTCCCCCGTTTGTTTTTATCTATGTTCTTTGGGTTTGTTTTTTCAATCCAATGTTTTGTTTGATTAGAATGATCTTCCCACCTTTTGTGTCTACGCATTCCTCTCTGGCTTTCACTTTCCTATCTTTGATGGTGTTGAGTTTGCTTAACGTCTTCAACTTTCCACGAATTTTGTGAGCTTTCGGAACGGGTAAAAGTGAAAGTGATTGTGTGTTCGTTTCGTCCAACGAGAGGCACGCCGGGAGATTCTTACGCCGCGTTACGAAACGAAACGAACGTGTTTCTGTGCGCTTTCGATTCCAGCACCTAGTTTCGTTGTGATTTTATTGAGCACACACAGGGCAGGCCCAGAGGCAGAGCACTCTTATGCCTACGTAAGGCTTCTTCTAACAAATCATGATTTGACACGAATGTAACGATTAGGTTGAACTTTAAAGATGGATTAGTGCTCTAACATTGAAGATATTTTACATTCTAGCTTCGAGTTTCATTTTTGTCACATAAAACAGTTTTTGGACTGCTGATTGGTGATACAGAATAGATAGATTCTAGACAGCCATGACGGCTTTTCAGTAGCTCGTTTGAAAATACGTTTTAAGTCTGAGACCGAGTTTAGATCCCCATTATTCCTTCTAAAATTGTTGAGTAATGTACCATATACAAATTCAAATCATTTTTGGACAGTTTACAAACGATTTAATAACCAAAATGTACTCACTAACATTAGTTCGTGGAAATCAGGTTTTCCACGAAGTTTTATTCCTTGTGGTAGGCAGACTTCGTGACCTTTCACCACGGGAAGTTAAAGCGTCACATTAATTGCTGACGTCACAACAATAAGTAGTCCCGATTCACATTCACTTTCACTTTCACCCGCTTTCGAAAGATCCCTATCGCCTCGTTTCCTTTTGATTTTGTTTTGGGGTGATCATTTCCGGTGGTTCTTCTTTTTCTTTTTGTAGTTGAAAGCCACTCTCTTATCAATTTGTCGATTATTCTGGCTACTAAACTTACCTTTATTTGCTCTTTTCCTTCGGACATTTAGTGCTTTATATTCTCCTTAATTGTACTTTCTCCTTCCTACTCTGTTCTATCAATCTACTATACTATCTTCTTCGCAAGACCAGGCACCTACCTTTTTTCTTGAAAATTCCCAAACTCATCGTTTGTGTATGAGGTCTTTTGGGTCAGCTTGGGGATATTGGACGTTTTCTGCCAAATGGTCACTAAGGTATTTCTATGATATTATTATTTAGCAATGTAGGTATTTTATATGTATGTGATTTGTTGATATTTTACAATGATGTTTATATTCTATTTTAGTTTTTGTAAACAGGGGAGTAGGTGGATGAATGGGGGGGTGGGGAGGGAGTGTCGATAAATTAGAGTATAGCCTCAGCGTCCCCTGGGTGATATGCCTTTATTGTAAAGTGACCGACTGATGGAGTGCCTTCAGTATTACCACTAGGGTTGTTTCAGCGGATCTTTTATACGGATCAAGGTTGAGTCCGATTTCAACCAAGTTGTGGTCCTAATTTTGTGGTCCTGGTTCGGTTCCTGGACCATATAAACCCTATAATGAATAACTAACTAATTCACAATACACTAACGAATATAATTAATAGTATATTAGATCGACCACAATCATTGCTTCCTTCGGTGTTAGCTGTGAAGAGAAGCAAGCTTAGGCATAGGATACTATCTACCCTACCCTATCCTAATCCCGTAAAGTCGTTGAGTCACCACAGATGATCGTTTAACCAGCATGCGCGGTGTCTCGTCGTCAAAGTTCCGGGTGTCTTACTTTAGCCGGGCGCTTTTGCGCATGCGCCAGGTAAAGTCGGGCCGGCTTTTTTACGATGTTCTTAGGCGTCGTAACCCTAACCCCTAACCCTAAGTCTAACCCTAATTCTTACTAAGACTACGATAGCAATGTGCGCAATGTTCTTTTGTAATGCGTCGACCAATCAGAATGCTCCCAGTCGCTCCCAGCCAGAATAAGATACTAGGAACTTTGACGATGTCACACAACATTTTTTGAACATTTGAAAACCATTCACGATGAAAAGTAACCGGAAAGGTTTTTGAAAATGTTACTGGTTCATGATGAAAAGTAGACCTGACTCACTGATTTAGTAACGAAAGATGTTATAAATATGCAATAGCCACTAGCATACTTATTTACTGCTTTAGATCCAGCAAAATCCTTTATTAGGCTGTATAATGACAATAAATTTGAAGTGACATAATAAGTTGTAAGTATAAATATAATAAAATAAACTGGTAGCCTAAATAACAACAAAAATGGAAACGTCTTAACAAATAAAGAATAATAACAGTCAACGAATAATAATAATAATAACAATTTTCATAATTATTAAGATTTTTGTTACCAACAAGGGAATGCACTCTGCGATACTATATATATGGCTGACAGTTTGCCATTGTATAGTCTGCTGCACACTCTACGTTGTTTGTGTACTCTCGGCCTGTCTATACTTAAATAGCGCTTTTCCAGCTCAAAGAGATGGTCAAGGACAGGATCTAACTCATGTCAATTGATCTATCAATAAATGAAAACAATGAAACGGAAAATAACGCACACACACCAAAGACAATTACTTGAACATATTTCGAACATATTAAGACAAAATCAGTAAACGTACACGCGAGCCGTTGTGTTCTTTTTCTACGTGTGTTACTGGCGACTGAAGACTGTCGTGATACTGAGATACCTTCATGATACTTGCGGATGAATTGTTACGTGAAGGTTACCGTTATCAGTGTTGGAGACTGCTTATTTGGAAGATTTAAAGAAGCAACTAACCCTGTTCGTAAGAAGAAGAAGGAGGAGGAGGAGGGAAGGAAGGAGGAGGAGACATTGCTCTCGGTCGAGGGCACCCTGTGCAAGGGAAATAACTCGTCCATAACACTCATCGGTATAATTATCCTATAATAGCATCAAGTTTGCTGATCAAACATTATAACGTATTCAAAAAGGCCTTTTCTAATTCCTAGGCTACATAACTGTTCAGAAGTTTTCTTTATAAAGCAGCTCCGCTTTTTGTACTCAGCACAAGCAGAATTTCACAAATTCACGACCACCTTTCGATTAAATTATATTTTACGATTTCTGTTGGCGAGTTTTATACTTAAAAATGCGTAGTTTCTTTCCATGTTGTTTTATTCAGTTTCAATACTTTTGACTAGAAGAGGAGATCGAAATGAACACCAACAGATTTAATACAAATAATTATTTATTTCTGTTTCTTAATGTCGACTGAGAACGGAGTAAAACTAGAAGGGCGAAGCCCATATGACTCACATGCGCCTTATGGAACTCAATATTTAACATCAAAATAAGTGCTCAGGAAAATCAAAATAAATTAATGGCTTTCAAATACAAAGTAATACCGACTTTGATCTTTCTATGCGCTTGACCTCGAGATGACATTGACCTCCGGCTCCAAATACACGCATGTACTATCAAATAAAGTACAACAGCAAAAGTTATATTATGCACTAAAAAAAAAAAAAAAAAAAAATCCAAAAATCCACGGTGATCTTGGATGACTTTGACCCTCACGTGATCTTTCATGCACGCCTGATCAAATAACCCAATGTTGTTGCACACAGCCATTCCACTGTACGATGAACTATTTTGTGTATGTTTTTGCAAGACCTAAAATGACCTTGGCCTTCAAGATCAACGCAAAAACTGAACATATATAAAAGATCAATCTACCATGTCTAAATACAACAAGTCTGGTCTTTATATCTCTCGTAGTTTAGGCTCAAGGTCACTTCAAATTACCTATACAAACCGACTTTGGACAGCTCCAGAAACCTTGATCTTGGAGGGTGACCAAATTTTCATAGTATGAATGTCTCATTGATATCAATCTTGCTTCAGTATTCAGTATATGATCAGTACAACGTATGTTAATCTGATGAATAAAAATTGATACAACAACAAATATCATGCTTCAAAGAATCAAAGTTCAATATTAATAACCTAAAAAAACAAGAAGTGAAATTTAGTTAACACATTTTTTAACCAACATTTGATGACCTTGTGGTGAAATAATTAATTCACTGGTCATTTTCGAGGTCTCGTGTGTACACACCATCTTGCCAAGTTTGGTTGTGATAGCTGAAATAGGCTCTGAGTATTTAACCACTTTAAAGTTTTTGCACAGACACGGCGGACAGACGGACGAACAAACTTTTTATTATCTACATCATTTTCGCACAGATTTGCAATAATCTTGAAACAATTTTTTTTGGTGGTAGGGGTAAGGGTGAAGGGAGGGTGTGTGTGTGACATACTCACATTGCTATGTGATGCGAGTCAATAATTACCGGAAAAAAGTATGAGAGAGAGAGAGAGAGAGAGAGAGAGAGAGAGAGAGAGAGAGAGAGAGAGAGAAAGAGAGAGAGAGAGAGAGAGAGAGAGAGATGGTTGGTTGGTTGTTTTATTAACGTCTTCTTCATCGAGGTGATAAGACGTATGCACGCATTCACACACATTTACACCAGATACATACATACATACATCCATACATATAAAATACATAATTATATAAACTGAGCAACTGGAGAATCAATCAAAGCTTTTGCAAATCTAATGCTTATATCGAAGCTTATGTTATCAATGGAATCGATAATAGAAACATGAGTTGGCAAAAATGGACGCATATTACTGCATTGAAGTATTACATGTTTCAGAGAAATAGATTCACTACATATACATTTTACATTTTTACAATATTTGGTTTTAATTGAGTTTAATATTATTCTATGTGCCATGCTTGAAACTGATCTAGCAATTCCACAAGGTTTATTATAGTTGCAATTAAGTTTAATGTCTTTTACAAATTTATTTTCTATAGAGTTTTGAATTTCTTTGAAAGACAACGGTATTTTTATTGTTTGAGAATTAATATTTGAAGCACCAAGTTTTGCAGCCCAATCATTATAAAGGAAACCACTATGTGAGGGAATCCAGACAAAATTTACCTGAGTGCCATTAGTTATCAAACTGTGAATAATATTTTTAATTTCCAAAATAATTTCTTTTCTTTCACCATTATTATCTGAATTCAATGCTTGTAAAACTGACATAGAATCGACGCATAAAACAACGCTGAATATACTCACAGAAAGATTAGAAATTGTATTTAGAGCCATTAATATCGCAATTAATTCAGCAGTGAATATCGAATATTGTAACAGCAGAAATAGTGACGACAAAATTTAGGAAATTAGCTTAGCGCAAAATAGATATCATCGAATGAAACTTGACGTTAATTCACGAGTTATCTAAAGAGAAGCACACACATGTTAAATTAACCTCTTCCAGACAGTCACGCAGACAAGACTGAGCGATCCAAGACTAGTTAGCTTACATGAGCCAAAACTGACCAGAACGTTGTTCCCGTTAACTAGCTTACTCCACTATGACCAGAGTCACTGAAACAATAAGTAGCCTAGGCTCCGCTTATAGCGATTGCATCTATCCTACATTCTACCTCTGACACTCCAATTCAAGGATAATTATACGTGTCTGATAAATAGGGCAGGTGTGGGAAATATTCAAATGAAAACGAATAATCCCGTATAGGCGAGATTAACTAAAACGAGAGTTAAACAAGGTCAGAAGACTACTAGGAACCCCTGCATGTCCTTGGTGGCCCAACCTTAGCTAGTCAGTTGAATACGAAACATGAAGCTGCAAGGGTCAAACCAAGGAACGAACTGCAGTGTCCGCCTGTCTCCACCTCATCGAGAGAGTGCTAGAGAGTACAACAGACGGTTTCACGAATCCCAGAGTCTAGAAGTAAGATAACATTAGTAGTTTTGATATGTGTATGTTTATTTTATATTGATTGCCATGTATTAATAATATGTTCATGATATATATATATATATATATATATATATATATATATATATATATATATATATATATATATATATATAGTTACAGAAACAGATTATTGTGCCTGACACATTGTGCATGTAGATTGATGTATCTTAGTCTTAAGATTTGGATCGAAGTGTGCATATGGGAACCTTGCAGGTGTCTGATGCTATGGACACTTTGCAGAGGAGACCGCATACTTATATCTAACGAGAATATTGTAGCCAGAGTTCTGACTTCTATAGGTCAGCTCTGGGACGGTTTGTGGGGACAAACGCATGACGCTTGCTCCCGTGGTACAGAAGGAGAACAACCAAGATTCTACCTCTCCACGTCCGAACCTCGCAGCTACACGACTCACCCGCTCAACCTGAGAGGCAAGACTTCTCAGAAGGACTCCATCACGCACCAAAGCACCGCAGTTAAGTCACCCACAAATGCAAACTGAGTTCTACCCTCGAGAAAATAGTCAACCACTTGAATATACTCACGTAGCATAGGATGAAGAAGACCTGCTGACAAACTTTCCCAGCACATCGAACTCTTAGAATTATTAATTTACCTGTTTAATGAAGTACATGTAAAAGATGTGTTGAATATATAACACGAGAAATTACATACATACGACTGGTGTCATTCTATTTGTATTGTTGTGTAGCTATTAGTTTTCTTCCCTTGAGACATAATAATCTAGTCTTTTGATTAGTAATCAGCGTTTCTCAAATTGAGCCAAATGATACTAAAAAGCCCGAGAACAAATATAAATTTTATGTGACCAAGCACCGTGATCTGTCTCTCATATAGCTCTGGAATTCTGGTAAAAGAACGATCGATAGTGGTAGCCCAACGCCCTCTATCAGTAAGTCTTACCCCCTAGTAAGATAAACGTATCTTACCCAGAATATCATCACAAATATCCTTTCCCTAAATAATATGATTCTGATATATTTAAATCCGGTATTACAAATGCAGCTCCTGCTTCATCTGTGTGAAGAACAGATCCATCAGTATATATTTTCAGTTGTCCAGAATATTTCTCATGTATATGATGTCGAACTTCAAATACAGTCAGCAGAGGGTTGTGGTTCTTATTTTCATTACAGCAACAGATATCATATTTAGCCTTTTCTAATTCCCACATAGGTACTGGTGAAATAATAGTTTTATGTAAACACTCAATATGCGTTAAGACAATTTGAATCAAATCTTTTGTAAAGGTTCCTTTTGTTGTAAAGGAGTTCACTTTTTGGGCTTGTTTAGGAAAATCTAAATCAGATCGTATGAACAGTTCTTCGTCCGCACTGTTGTTAATTGCATTTGCTCTTACTATGTATTTGGCACATGATAACTTTCGCCATTCATCAAGAGGAATAACTCCCGCAAGTTTATAGGCGTCTGTGGTTTTTGTATGAATTGGGATCCCTAGTGCTAATTTTATTGCTTTACTGTCAAAGCTTTGTAACTTTTTAAGATAACATTTAGGGGATGAAAAATACGCTTCCTGTCCGTATGTTAATTTGGATCTAACTAAAGC
Organism: Oncomelania hupensis; assembly: GCA_036898135.1. NCBI lineage: Eukaryota > Metazoa > Mollusca > Gastropoda > Littorinimorpha > Pomatiopsidae > Oncomelania > Oncomelania hupensis. The sequence goes on from CM072516.1 coordinate 75,185,057, forward strand.
ACAGGCGATATGAATCAGTGTTTTTACGTCTTGTCCCCAAGCTTGTTTGTTAATAATTTTTAATAAATTATAACTTTTGACATCCTTCTGTATTTAAATATTCTATATGTCGTTTCCAGTGCAGTTTATATGTTAGATAAACGCCACAAAATTTAACCTCTTTTACATACTTGAGTTCTTCATTTTCGATTTTTAATTTTGGAAATTGTCTAGGCTCCTGACCATGATTAAATACCAGGTTTGTTTTTTCTTTTGACAAGTCAAGACCATTGTGATGCATGAAATGACTGATATTATTTAATTCTTTTTGATATAACTTGGTAATCTATTTAATTTCATACAAGGATATTTTCTTTTTTAAATTTACATTCATCCCTATTGCTATGTCATCTGCATATTGAACAAGTGATACTTTATTACTCAACTCCGTCGGTAAATCATAAATTAATATAGTAAATAAAATTGGTGAGACTATATATCCTTGTGGAATTCCCATATTAGTTGTATAGCTAGAAGAATATGAATTCTCCACTTTTACCTTTACATTTCTATCTCTTAAAAAAAGTGCCAATGTAATTATACATACGACCTGACAAACCAATTGATTTTATTTTGTACATTAATCTTGCATGCCATACTCTGTCATATGCTTTGGTGATATCGAAAAATGTTGCTAAAACGCTTTTTCTTTTTGAAATTGTCTCTTAATATTGGTTGTGATTTTTACTAAATGGTCTACTGTTGATCTTCGTTTTTGAAAACCAGCCTGATTAACTGGTATAATATTATGTTTTATACAATAATATGATATTCTTTCTAAAATAATCTTTTCCATTACTTTACATACATGAGACGTTAGTGATATTGATATATAACTTGACGTAAGTGATCGGGGCTTACCTGATTTTAAAATAGGTATTATTATAGAAGATTTCCAATAATCAGGTAAAGTACCCATATGCCAGCATTTGTTAAAACTATTATGTAAAATTTGAATCCATTTTACAGGAAGATGCATCAATAAGTTATATGATATACCGTCTAATCCTACAGCAGACTTTTTTTTTCCTAAATCTAAAATAGCATTTTTTACTTCATGATATTTAATTTCAGAATTAATATATAAATTATTAGTTGATGGGTGTGCTTCATATTCATTAGTATTTTCCAAACGTTCTCGTTCATTTTTTTTGTTAGGTGACAAATTACTAACATTAGCAAAACATTTTACAAGTTCTTCAGCTTTTTCTTTAGGTGAGGGAAAATCATTATTTATTAATTTTAAAGGACACTGAGGAAGCTGAAATCCATTTATCATTTCTGATATTTTTTTCCATACTTTTGCAGCATCATGAGAATTATTTATTTCAGATTTACAATATTCCGACCAAAATTGTCTTTTTTCAAAAGCAATTATTTTATTACATTTAATTTTAGATTTTTTTATTTCTTTAAAATTTTCTACTGATCTATATTTTAACCAGGTTTTATAAGCAATCTTTATTTCCTTAACTACCGTTTCACATGTGTCATTCCACCAGATATTACCTGTATGTTTTTTCTTACTATAAGTTCGTTTCTGGGGAATAGGCTTTGCTGCTGCTAAATGAATTAGTTGCATAAATTTAACATATACATCATTAATATCATCTGAATTAATAAAATTGGTATCATATTGTAATAACAGATTTTGATACATTTCCCAATCTGCACGACTATAAATATACTTAGGAACATCTTCTATCTGAATATCGACATTATTATGCAGAGTTATTGTAATCGGCAGATGGTCACTTCCAAGAGAGTCACTCTCCACGTTCCATACACAGTCGACGGCCAGATCCGGCGTAGTTAAAGTCAAATCAATGGCTGAAGGAAAGTGAGTAGACACATCTGGAATGCGAGTGACCCTGCCATCATTAAGCAATATCTATCTATTACATTTTCACTAAAGCAAGTATTAATAACATTATAGCAATTCTTATCCCATAAAGGCGAATGTGAATTAAAATCACCACATATTATCCATTGTTCAGAAGTGTCAAAAGAACGTAGTCAGTCACTGTTATTTTTGTCCGTACTTTTTGGATAATATATAGATACAATATTCACACTCAAATCTTGATTAACTTAAATGCAGCAGAAAAAACGCCTATCAAGTCCTTGTGAATTGGCGATGATGTTAATAGTCCAAGTCATTCCTGATGTATACAGCAGCTTGAACTTTGTTGCTATGTAAATCTGTCACTGGTGGATAATAAAATCCTTTCAGTTTAGGTAATTTTCTCTTGTTTACATGTAATGATTGCAAACATAATCCATGATAATCTTTCTCAGTTAAATATTGCTGTAAATATTGTACATTAGTAGAAATAGATCTACTGTTCCATTGAAAAAAAAGATATTTTTTCTTTTTTTCATAGCAATGTACTAATGAAACTGTTTAATTAAAAGAGTATGAAAAAGTAAAATAATTTATGTGATATAATTCAATTCTTGTTGCCTACGCTTGATGAATAAGAAACAAATTGTCCCAGTGTTGCATGTTTGTTAATACCACTTAGTTGGGAAGTGAATGGGAGAGTGAGGGAAGAAGTTGCCTTTCCAGTCATAATAACCAGGAAAGTGGTCTGCACGGTTAAGACGCCGAGCAGGTCTTTGTGGCTTCTCCCACACAATCTTATGGATATGGCGGCCGATGTTGCCAGCAAGTATACTGGAGCCCCGCTTATTTGGGTGAAAATTGTCTCTCAGGGCGTGTAGTGGCACGTTGTCATTGTTTGATGAAGGACACTTGCGGTTCTTCCACCAGCTCGGAGAATACTATGGCCTTAAACAATTCTTTTGTTGGAGCTTGGGGTCAGATATTGTTGAAAGTTTGTTGATGATAATTTTCGATGTAGGGCAGCTGGAAGAGATGTTCTTCACCGATTGAACAAACTGCTTGCTTGCGAATCTTGGGTCTTGCTTCTTCAGATTGTTTATGCCACAATGAATAACAACGGCTTTGGGTGGAATTTTACTCAGTGTTGAGTTGAAGGCAGGCTCAAGGTCGTTGATAGTGAAGACTTTATTCTTGACTGCCTCAAATCCATACGATTGCCCCAGCCTCTTTTCACTCCATTAATAATTTTACTTCCGCATTCCTTTCCTTTTACGTCATCGGGTGTTTCGTCATGCGATGATGACGCAGATGGTTTTGCGTCATGTCTTGGAATGCGAGGATTTTGCTTAGATCTTGATTTTTCATAGTCGGAAGCGGTTTTCGGAGTTGGCATCGCAGATTTCGAAGACGCTTTGAGCAATTTTGCGCTAGTACCAACCGACGGCGACTTTAGAATTTCCGCATAAGTCGGATTGCTCTTATTGCCCGGTACTGCATGCGTCGCCTGCTTCGACTCCGCCAACTTATCTATATTTCCGTCTTGCTCGCGGATGTTTTCCAACACGGATATTCGAGAGCAAAGCGATGTTATGAGATGCTTTAACTCCAAAATCACACTCACTGTGGTGATAGTAATGAATGTTGTGTTGTCGAATGTGGATGCATCTCTTGCTATTAACTCCATGTTGGTACCGTCGTCCTGATTTTCAACGGCTGCCAATCTCTCCTCAGATGGTATTAAAATCATGGATTCTTCAGTGGTCGCGTCAGTTCTCTCGTCTTTCTTCTTGATCGTTTTCATCTTCTTCTGTCCACTTCTTGTCTTGGCCATCTTCCCTGTAAGAGGTTCAAGCGCCACCAGGAAAATAAATTCTCCGACTAGAGTTGATTTTGTTTGAGCCTCCATATTGGCGTAGGAGAGATAAGATAACAATTTTATTTTGCAAGGGTAAAAGAATAAGCGCTGGATGCGCTTTTTTACATCTTGCCCTTGGGGCTTTAACAATAACTATTAAATACAACTCAAGGTTATAACATTCACATCATAGAACAATAACAAATAAACAAAGAGAGAGAGAGAGAGAGAGAGAGAGAGAGAGAGAGAGAGAGAGAGAGAGAGAGAGAGAGAGAGAGACAGACAGAGAGAGAGACAGACAGACAGAGATAGAAGAAGAAGAAGAAGAAGAAGAAGAAGAAGAAGAAGAAAAAGAAGAAGAAGAAGAGAACAACAACAACACGAAAAGACTCCGTCAAATTAGACTGACAAGCGTTTATTCTATGTCAGCATCCAAATGGCACAGGCCTCAAATTCCAATTGGAGAGGCATTTGGACAAAACATATTTTCAACACGTCCATTTTGACCTGGCATTCAAATGGCAATCATACATCTAAAGTCATCTTCTTGTAATAATATCATTAAAGAATAACATGACACCACTACTCCATCCTTAGTTATGCAGCCATTTGAACTTTTTCGCATCAAAACGGGATGCACGCTTCGGATCACCAAAGCGGCAGAATGTTCCGAGTCTTGAGCTGCTCAGCTAACTCCTCAGCTGAGCCATACTGAATTTGTCGGTTGTGCCATTCTTTGTCAGAATTTTCACACGCTTACAAAATCCCAGATGCCTGCCGACGACTCATCAGTGATCGATAGAATATAATGCAGAAGAAAAGTCCAGATTCTTTCGGACGAGTACTATGTCCACCGACCAACGTTCTGCCTCGTCAAAAAACCTTCACTAGCAGTTGACGCGTTTGAAGAACTGACCGGTACTGGTGACCATACTGACCAGCAGTTGAAACGGTCGACTCGCTGACCAGCAGCTGACAAAAATCTGACCAGGATCAGTTGAAACGGTTGACATAATATTCTCTCCCCTCGTATGTACTGTAAGCGCTGCGCGGAGCTGTTGACGATAGAGCGTGCTGACAGCTCAGGATCAGGATATATACTTTGGGATGGAGTTTATGTCCGCGCTTCAGTAATGATCATCGGCGGCCCCTTCGTCGCCATCTCCCGTGTCGATGGCTACCTCCTCGTAGTCCTTCTCCAACACGGCCAGATCCTCACGGGCCTCGGAGAACTCACCCTCCTCCATACCCTCACCGACGTACCAGTGGACGAAGGCACGCTTGGCGTACATCAGATCGAACTTGTGGTCCAGACGGGCCCAGGCCTCGGCGATGGCGGTGGTGTTGGTGAGCATGCAGACAGCTCGTTGAACCTTGGCCAGGTCACCGCCAGGCACCACGGTGGGCGGCTGATAGTTGACCCCGACCTTGAAGCCCGTCGGGCACCAGTCCACAAACTGGATATTCCTCCTCGTCTTGACGGACGCGATGGCGGCGTTGACGTCCTTCGGCACGACGTCACCGCGGTACAAGAGACAACAGGCCATGTACTTGCCGTGTCGAGGGTCGCACTTCACCATCTGGTTGCACGGCTCAAAACAGGCGTTGGTGATCTCCGCCACAGACAGCTGCTCGTGGTAGGCCTTCTCGGACGACACCACCGGGGCATAGACAGCCAAGGGAAAGTGGATTCGTGGATACGGCACCAAGTTGGTCTGGAACTCTGTCAGATCCACGTTGAGCGCGCCCTCAAAACGCAGAGAGGCAGTGATCGAAGAGACGATCTGGCCGATCAGCCGGTTCAGGTTACTGTAAGTGGGACGCTCAATGTCCAAATTTCGGCGGCAGATGTCATAAATGGCCTCATTGTCCACCATGAAGGCGCAGTCCGAGTGCTCCAGCGTGGTGTGGGTGGTCAGGATGGAGTTGTAAGGCTCCACTACTGCCGTGCATACCTGCCGCAAAGCAAATAATGATAGATTACCAACTGCAATAACCATTTCCGTCCTGTACATTTTCCGTCCTTTTACCTATTTTCGTAAGCAATCCTCCACCAAATAAATGTGAAGAAAACGTGGCAGTGGCGAGGAACACAGGAGAAGGGTTTTGCCGTTTCAGAAGAAATGAAATCAGAACTAGAAGGGCAAAGCCCATATGACTCACATGCTCCTCATAAAACTTGCACTATTTAACATGAAAATGAGTGCCCAGACAAAGCAAAATGAAATGGTGGCATTAAATTGATTAAAATGCAAATACCGACTTTCATCTTTCTATGCTCTTGACCTTGAGATGACATTGACCTCCGGCTCCAAATACACTCATGTAGTATCAAATAAAGTACAGGAACAGTTGTATTATGCCAAAAAGAAAAAAACACACGGTGACTTCAATTGACCGTGACCTTGACCCATACGTGATAATTTCTGCATTTCTGATTAAAAACAAAAACAAAACAATGTTGTTGCATACAATGGGTTAAATAAACAGCCATTCCATTTTACGATGACCTATTTTTAATTGCATGTTTTTGCAAGGCCTAAACTGACCTTGACCTACAAGACCAACGCATAAAAAGAACACATATAAAAGATCAATCCATCAACTCTAAATACAAGTTTGGACTTTATATCTTTCATAGTTTAGGGTCAAGGTCACTTCAAAGTAACTCTACAAACCGACTTTGGACAGCTCCGGTGACCTTGGAGTGAGGTTGACCAAAATTGTAAAATATGTGTTTCAGTAATATCTATCATGCACCAAGGAACCATAGGTTCAATATTAATAACGTAGAACAAAAATTGAAATTTTTTGCAAAATTGTCTTTTTTGACTAACATCTGATGACTTTGTGACCTTGACCTTGAAGTAAAATAATTCATTCTCTGATCATTTTCGAGATCTCATGGGTATACACCATCTTTACAAGTTTGGTTGATAGATAGATGGCGGACAGAAAGAAGGACGGACGGACATAAGTTTCCGATATCGTTTTTGGACTATTTAGATCTCATCTCGCACACCGATTTCCAAAAATCAAATTTTTTTTTCGGGTGGGGAGTGGTGGAGGTGTGTGTGTGTCAATAAACTACACCAAAAGTTGTAATAAGCCCCAAAAAACAGTGACCTTAGGACAACCTTGACCTTCACATGACCTCTCATGCTCATGTATGATCAAATAATCATATGGGTTAAATAGAGCCATTTCATTGTAGGATGAGCTATTTTTTTGGTTTATTTTTGCAAAGCTTAAAATGACCTTAACATTCAAGATTAACGAAAAAACAGAACATATATACGATCAATCTATTATCTCTAAATACAAGTTTTAACTTTATATTTCTCATAGTTTGGGGTCAAGGTCACCAAAATTTGCTATCAATGCGAGTCAAAAAAGTTAAATTTTGTGAAAAATTGTCATTTTTTGACAAACATTTGTTGTCCCTGTAACCTTGAACTTGAAGTAAAGTCATTTATTCACTGATCATTTATGGATCTCGTGGATATATACCATCTTGCCAATTTTATGTAATATTTTGGACTATTTAGGACTCGTCTCGCACAGATTTGCAAAATATGGATTTTGTGTGTATACATGCGAGTCAAAAATCCAAGTTTGTCCGTTTAGTTACCTGAGGAGCGGGGTAGATGGCGAACTCCAGCTTGGACTTCTTGCCGTAATCCACAGACAGACGCTCCATCAGCAGAGAGGTGAAGCCAGAGCCAGTGCCTCCGCCGAAGGAGTGGAAGATGAGGAAGCCTTGCAGACCTGTGCACTGGTCAGCCAGCTTGCGGATGCGGTTGAGGACGAGGTCAACGATCTCCTTGCCGATGGTGTAGTGACCGCGGGCGTAATTGTTGGCGGCGTCCTCCTTGCCTGTACACAGCTGTTCCGGGTGGAAAAGGTTGCGATAATATCCCGTGCGGATCTCATCTGAGGAGGTTAACAAAAAGTGAACTGAAAGGACTAATATTGAGTAAGAACGAAATGTTAGTTTTGTACGAGGTTGGCTCAAAAATAATAATACAGTATCACCAATGACAAAGTCAGGCAGACCATCACACAAGCCATTGGACTATAATACGATGGCTTGCCCACAGTGGTGAAGAAGCAGATAATCCGATAGTATGGCCATGTCCCCAGAGCATCAGGCCTTGCAAAGACCATCCTGCAAGGCATGGTGCAGTGAGGCAGAAGAAGAAGGAGACAGAAAGAGCGGTGGGAATACAACATTCGAAAATGGACTGGCTTGGCACCGAGTGAAACCATGAAGACTGCTGAGGACAGAGAAAGATGGAGTACGCTGGTTATTATCTGTGGTGCCTCAACGACTTTCGAGTTACAGGGTAAGATAGGATAGGAAGGTTCAAAAATAGGAACGTTTTGAAGAAGGAAACAAAAATGACGGTTGATGAAGAAGGTGAAAACTATAAATAAAACAAGAGAGATGATGACAAAAATAGCAGTGATAAGAAGATGTCAGATCGCAATGGTACAAATCAGTATAAGATTTCACTCGTATAAACACACACACACACATACAAACTCCCACACCCAAAGAGAGAGAGAAAAAAAAAGAGTCGAATAGTTTCAACAATCAACGGGTGACGACGAACTGCTTTGCTACAGACTACAGTGGAAATGTAAGTGACAATAATGATAATTACGATGATGATGATGATGACGACGATGGCGACTTGTATAGCGCCATATCCTTGGTCCATGCTCAACTCAAGGAGCTTTTAACGTGCAGGAGAAAATTGTCCAGTAGATTCCACAACACAGTTTAAAAATGGCGATTGCAAGAAAAATTTTTTTACCTTAAAGAGTAACAACGAGCCGGAAGTGACAAACTATCAAAGAGTGTACAAACTTCATATTTACAAAGTTGGTACCAATCAAGAAGAAGATACTGTAGTAGAAGTTCGATGTCCACAACAACGAAGTAGAATTGAAATGTACTATGCAGTGATAGAAGACTAGCTGTGCATGCTACTTACCAATGACGGTTGGCTCAAGGTCGACGAGGATGGCGCGCGGGACGTGCTTGCCGGAGGCAGTCTCGAAGAAGAAGGTGCTGAAGGCGTCGTCACCTCCATGCTTCTCGCGGTGTTCCAAAAGCTGCCCGTTGGGGTCGATGCCGTGCTCCAAGCAGTAAAGCTCCCAGCACGAGTTGCCCATCTGCACCCCAGCCTGGCCCAGATGGATGGAGATACACTCCCGCTGTAGGCAAAACAGGCAAAAGTGGTGTGGCAACGTCAACAGTGCATACACCTAAGTATAGGCAAATTCCTCAGAAACACCTAAAGCCTAAACCGTGTGACAATGCTTCAAGTCAACTTCAAGTCAAAAGGCTGTCAGCCTATAATGCCCAAAGTACTATACTATGCTATACTATACTCGCAGGCTCTGAAGTCTCTTCTTTCGTCTTTGTAAATTCTTCGACCTCCCTACATACTATACTTCCGTGTCTCTCTGCTGCTGTGTCAGCCGGCAATGAGCCCTTGTGATCTTGTCGAGTCAGATGTGTGCTTTTCCCGATTTATTTAAAACGCGATACTAAAATGTATAGAAACCGGGTTTGTTTCGTTTTTTTTTTTTTCCCGAGAGTAAGGCAGGGGAAGGGTGGGAGAAGGGGGTGAATGGGAGTTGGAGGGAGGGTGGGGAAGGGAGGGAGAACAAGTCCTACTGAGATGACTAACAAAGGTAGCCTACGGACTAGTTCGTCCCGTTTTGACTTTTATTTTTCAACGCCGAGTGGCAGAATATATCCACCATCGACACCAAATATTTTCATTCCATTTGAACTGTAGGCTGAATTTATATTATAATTACATTTACCAGCAATAGCCGTTTACAAAACAAAATAAGCGATCCGCAATGTTGACGGACGTTGTACTCGTAACGTCATTCTAGTGAAAAGTGACGTAAATAAATTGAGACTTCCAAAATGGCGACCAATGAATCTGTTGATCGGGATCTGGATCATTAAGCGTTCCGTTTTTCACTCGCCTCAATATTTCGCCGCCCGCTTTGGCAAACCGCAAATCAGGGCTACAAAACTTTACCAAAGGAATAAGAATAAGAACGGAAATCCGTTGGACAAACACGAATTCCAGAATGTGCTCGTTCCACGCAAAGACCGTTACCCGTTACCAAATACCGCCCTGTCGCCATTTTCACTTTGTTACAGATCTGCAAATATTTTCTTCCCGCGGCGTTTTAACAAACTGAACGATTGTGCGATGGAATTCAGAAGAAAGAGTAAGAAAATGTTATTGTCTTACCATAATGGCAGGTGGTATCGAAGACTGCAACCGACAAGCACGAAAGGGGAGAGGGTGATGGGGGGCTGGGAGGTGATGATCCTCAAGACTCCCGATGGCACTGCGTCACATCGCTCTGGTTTGGCTTATTTATATTTGCTCTGTCGTCATTGGCAACCTGAACCGACTTTTTTCTGCTAATGACCAATCGCAGAGCTTGTAACAATTGACGTCTGCAAGGACGCCGCAGCTCGCGCTAGCTTTCCAATGACATCATTCGAAACTCTTATCAGGATGTTTTCGTCTCGGTTTTGAATCTCTGATAATAAGTTCTCGGAATTGGGCAGCGGCAGCAGAAGAAACTTGTGGAAGACGAAGAAGAAGCTCAAGCAATGGATAAATCAAATGAACACAGAAACGACGAACAAAACCAACAACAACAAACAAACACAAAAGAATATGTAAAAATGAAGGGACAAAAGACAACAAGATGGCAAACATTCAAATGTGTTCCAATCGTTACTGTAAACAAACAACAACAAAACCAAAAAAAAAAGAAAAAGAAAGAAAAGAAAGAGCAGCCAAAAAAAGAAGACAGAGATAATAAAACCTGTTTTTAAAGTAATTTTTATTACAAAACTTCATAAAAATGAGGAAAAGATTCAAATTTAGATCTTTTTTTTTTTTTACCAGAAGGAAATGATCTTAACATGAATTTGCTAATATAATTATCTTACAATCAATCCTTCTTTCACGCACTCGCACATTTAGTTTAAACCATTGGCGCTTGTATCTGGACACGCGAGCGCCTATGCCTAAGACGCGTCTTCCGTCTAATAAGGTCTTTGGTATCACCAAGAGAAGGGAGACGCGCCATAGGTACAGGCGCTCGCGTGTCCAGATACAAGCGCCTGTGGTTTAAACATACACCCGCATTCACGCGTAGACAAACAGCTTTGAAATTAAGGGAGAGGAAGACTAAAAACAGCAACAACAATAATAATAATAATAATAATAATAATAATAATAATAATAATAATAATAATAATAACAAAAACAATTTTTACAGCGCTCATTTCCAAATAATTGTTCATGGCGCTTTACAGAGCATTCATACACTCACGCTCTCTCTCTCTCTCTCTCTCTCTCTCTCTCTCTCTCTCTCTCTCTCTCACACACACACACACACACACAAAACACAGCACAACACATACAGATACGTCTATCAATGTCTGAATTAAGGGAAAAAAATAGTGATGACTCGACTTAAAGACTTCCAATGAACAATACTTAGTCATTGTTTATAGGGTCCAACGGACTGCAAAGAGCCGAATCAGGACCACAACTTGGTTGAAAGAGCAGTCTAACAAAATATGCTGAAACTACCATAACTACCACTACTACACTGAAGGCATTCCACCAGCCGGTCACTTTACAATAAAAGCATCCATGCAAGGGAAGTTGAGGTTGTACTCTAATTTATCGACCCCCGTTTACAAAAACAAAAGAGAATCTAAATATCATTATAAAATATTAACAAAACACATACATATAAAATGCCCACATTGCTAAATAATAATACCAAAGAAAGCTCTAGTGACCATGTGGCAGAAAGCGTCCAATATTCCCAAGCTGATTTAAGACCCCATACACGAATGAGGAGTTATGGGAGAGAGTTTTCAAGTAAAAAGGCAGGTGACTGGTCTAGCGAAGAAGATAGTATATTAATAGAACAGATTAAGAACGAGAACGAACAAAAGAGAATAACATGACAGAAACAGTGGTAATTTAAAGCACTAAATTTACACGAAGTGGAGATACTATTTATACAGAAACCTCCGGAACCCTACGGGGGTTGGAGAAGACTGTCTCAGAGAGTACGGTAGAGAATTCCAGACAGTTGGTGCTTGATGAGTGAAGGACCTAAAGCCAAATGATCTTTTCTTGAAAGTGAGAACCTGCAAGACAAGAGTATCTGCAGAAGAGCGGAGATGACGAGCTGGAATGAAGTATGGAGATGATCGGCAAGATGGCTAAGAAAGGTGAACAGCAGAATAGATCAGGGTATTGTATTCGATCGGATACCCCCACTTATCAAGATTCAAGCATCAGGGCTGAATCAACTGTGATGGGGTAGTGGTCATGTCCGGTGATGGTGGTAGGTGTTAATAGAACTATATCTCTGTTTGACCATTGTCCGGAGTCATGACACACAATTTACACATACATTCACAAACATAAATAAAACACGCAGGCTAGAAAGTGTGCGTTGTAGCAACTTTACTGAACACAAACACAGAAAACACTCTTGACTAATTGAATTGACAGTGGTCACAAATCTATACTACTCAAAATAATACAAGGGCCACTTGGACATATGGGTCTCTCTTTAAATCAGAAACACAAATTCAATTTATTAGTTCATCATATTTTATTGCAATCATTTCTGCATCAATAACAAAAAAGATTTTAGACATCAGTCGCTTAAAATTCGAGTAAATTCAATTTAACTGGACATACCCCTCATTTACAAAATCCAAACTTTAGAAACCAAAAATCTATAGAGTCAGTATCGGGTGTGGCCACCGTTTGCATCAATACAGTCTTGGCATCGTTGTCTCATGGACCCTATCAGGTTATGGAGGATGTTTCCTGGGATGGCCAACCACTCTTGCTGGAGAACTTGGGCCAGAACTTCAAGGTTAGCTCCTGGAGGGAGATTTGCCCGTGTCTGTCGACCCAAGACATCCCACAGATGTTCTATGGGGTTCAAATAGGGTGATCGAGCCGGCCAATCCATCCTTATGACGTGCTGTTGCTGCAGGAAGTCATTGACGATACGCGCTCGGTGGGGTCTGGCATTATCGTCCTGTAGTATGGCACCTTCCCCAAAGGCCCGCAGAGCTGGGAGAATCCTAGGTTGTAGGACGTCATCCCTGTAGCCAATATCGTTTAAGTTGCCATGGATTTGGAGCAGGGGTGTTCTGAAGTTTAATGCGAAGCCACCCCACATCATGACAGATCCACCACCAAAGCGGTCATGCTCGCACACCGTCGCATCAGCAAAATGCTCCCGTGGACGCCTCCAAACATTCACTCGACGGTCGTTGAAAGACAAGGAGAACCGAGACTCGTCTGTAAAGAGCACCCTTGACCAATGTTGCCTAGTCCACACCAAATGACGCCGAGCCCAGGCCAAACGCGCTGCATGGTGAACTGGGGTGAGCAAAGGCCGTACTGCTGGTCGTCTTGATCGCAGGTTTGCCTCGTGTAGACGGTTGCGAATTGTCTGGTCGCTGACGTTAACATTGCTGGCTGCGGGAAGCTGTCTTCTGATGGTGTTTGCTGTAGCGGACCTCATCCTCAGAGCTGACAGGGTGATGAAATGGTCTTGTCTTGCAGTGGTAAAGCGGGGGCGTCCGGACCTTCTTGGTTCTTGGACGCTTCCAGTGTTGTTAAAGCGCTCCCGCAGCCTTTGGACAACGGAGTTGGACACTCCCAGCCGCCTGCCAACTTCTCTCACCCCCACCCCTTACAGAAGCCATGCAATAGCTCTGCCTCTATCCGCATCAGTCAATCGTCGCGCCTTGGGGGCATGGTTAGAAAAGCAGCAAAAGCGCTGCAATTTATACCCAGGAAAAAAGCGCCGATTGAACTCAGAAAATGCAAGCCTTTCGCGTGCAAATCACTTTTTAATGTTGAAAATTTTGCTTTATTAGCAAGACAACAGTAAATTAGGGTCATTTTTTTTGTAAAAATTGGGTTTGTTTTTCAACTCAGTGCAGGAAAATTCAAAACTCACACATGTGATTACTTGTCAGAATAAGATTGTCTTGAATGTTACTGTACAGGATAAGTTTTGAAATAAGCAATATAAGCGATATTATTGATAGCAGCAAAAAAATAATTAAACTAAATGAAATATGAGAGTGGCCCTTCAATTATTTTGAGTAGTATAATATTATATTTCACTCTTCTACAGTTCACAAACTCTATATTCTGAGGACGACATTGTCCTACATTTGTTCCTACTTCTCTATAGTCTATTTTCCCGTTCTAACTAACTCTAACTCAACTCCATATCTTCTCTCGGGACCGTCCTAGTCTTTCTATCTCTCTCTCTCTCTATCTGTCTCTTTTCTATCTCTCCATTTTATCTGTCTCTCTTTCTAACTATCCCGAATACCTGTCCTGCATTCGTTTTTATTCTCATCATCCCAGGGCCGTTCGGTTCTCAAAACTCAACTGTTGGTTCTAACACTAGTTCCCTCATTCCTGTCGGTCAAACCTTGAGACCCCTCCGTGATGATAATTCTATCTCTAGTCTTAGCGTCCCTTTAAGCTCCTCCTCCCAATTAGAGTCAAAACTTAGATCTCCACCAGACAATGGACTCCTTCTGGCAGGCATTTAAACAAACGATAATCATTACTACCTGCATGGACGTGTTGACGTCTTCTTCCAAGGAGGTCTGGACACCAGCCGGGAGACATAACTCTACGGGAGACATAACTCTACGCTCCACTTCTGACCCTCGTGACCACCTGGGCTGATAACGGGATGGAGTCTGGTACTAGAACCCGTTGTTTGACACAAAGTTAAAATAAACATTTCACACTGCTATCTTAGCTCGTCAATCCCCTCCGTTGTAGCTGTTAACCTTCTAACTGGCTTAATCTTTTAACGCTGAGAGGCAAACGATGGGGCCGGACCTGCTATAGTCATTGTCCTCTCTGCCTGCTAGCACGTAGTATCATTAGTCGGTTATCACCTACTAACAATATGTCAGGAAACCTGGCACCACAAATATCCCCTATTCAACATCTAACACCTCAGCTTTAATATGCAGCGTGTCTCTCAGGGAATCGCCCAAGTAAAAGATCAAACATGTTTATTAACCAAGGCTATGTCACTTGGTTACACAACTATTGATAAATAAACAACGTGAACAATGATAAAATATCAACAAAACACATACATATAAAATGCCTACATTGCTAAATAATAACAACATAGCAAGCCCTACTGACCATTTGGCAGAAAGCGTCCAATATTCCCAAGCTGACCAAACAGACCTCATACAGAAATCAAATGAGTAGTTTTGGAAGAGTTTTCAATTAAAAAAAAAATTTAGGTGGCTGGTCTAGCGAAGAAGAACGTATAGTAGATTGATAGAACAGAGTAGGAATAAGAAAGAACAAAGGAGAAACACAGCGACAGTGGGAATTTAAAACACTAAATTTCCTGAAAGTGGGGATACTACAGTATTCTGTGGTGACCCAACGACCTTCGAGTTACAGGATAGAATAGGATAAGATAATGGATACTATTTATTTTGGGATGGGGAGTTGGAGAGGGGGAGGGACAGGTGTGTGTGCGTGTGTGTGCGTGTGTGTGTGAGGGGGGGGGGGGGTAACTAACTAATTCGATCTGACACTTTTAGCCATTGAAGAGAGCGAAGAACTGGAGAAAACGGCAACAACAAAAACACCACCATCGTCATCATCAGAAACGACGATGACAACACCAACAAAAAAACGATGTTAGTTATTCATTGCTTACAGGGCCCAGCGGGCTGCAAAGAGCCGAATCAGGACAACAAAATCAATATTACAACTTGGTTGAAAGAGGACTCGTCCCTGATCCGCATAAAAGATCTGCTGAAACAACATAATGGTAACACTGAAGGCACTCCACCAGCCGGTCACTGTACAATAAAGGCATCCCAAGCAGGGACCGCTGAGGCTATACTCTAATTTATCGAACCTCCGTTTACAAATATAAAATAGTTTACAAATCTCATTATAAAATATTCTAACACATACATATAAAATACCTACATTGCTAAATAATAATACCACAGGAAGCCCTAGTTACCATTTGGCAGAAAGCGTCCAATATTCCCAAGCTGATACAACAGACCTTACACACAAATGAGGAGTTTTGTCCCGGAAGAGTTTTTAAGAAAAAAAGGTAGGCGACTGGCCTAGCGAAGAAGAACTTAGTATAGCAGATTGACAGAACAGAGTACGAATGAGAAAGTACAAATGAGAAAGACAGCGGCAGTGGAAATTTAAAGCACTACACTTCCAGAAAGTGGGGATACTATTCATACAGAAGCCCCCGGCGCCCCACATGGAAATAACGATGACAAAGGAATATAACACACACACAAAAAGCACTGTAAAACTTAACAAGTTTTTTTTAAATTTTATTTATTACGTTTTTTATTACAAGATTACAACATCAATCAAGCGTTTCATATGCAAAATCAAGAATTGATAACTATTGCATCAACGTTTTTGTCCCAGAAATAATTACTATATAATACTACTGCCTATAGAGACTGTTCCATGAACAAAGAGCTGCCTTATTTTGCATCACATAACGAATTAATAGGGGTTCCAAGTGTATAGTATGGACAGAACTATGGTATCTCAAAGTAGCTAAAACAAACAAATACTAAACACCAATTAAAAAGCCTCCCAACATACAAAACTAGGCAAAAATCAAATAAAAATAATCCGAAATCAACCTTCCATTGTTTTTAAAGATTCAATTCTGGACAATATTTGAATAGAAAATAGTTACAAAAGTAATATGATTTAACCGAATTAGAATACAGAACACTGATTTAGAAGAAAGAAAAAAAATACAGAAAACTTTAATAGAATCAAGAAAAATATGCCCTAGCTAGTTGTCAGAAAGCGTTAAAATATCCCCAAGCTGACCCAGCAGAAATACACAAATGTGGAGTTTGGGGAGAGTTTTCCAGAAAAAAGGTTGGTGATGGTCTAGTGGAGAAGATATATAGATTGATAGAACAGAGTACAGACGAGAAAGACAGCGACAGTGAGAATTTAAAGCACTAAATTTCCAGAAAGTGGGGATACTATTTATACAGAAACCCCTTGCACCTCCACGGGTTGGGAGTGAGGAGGAGGGAGGGAGATTGGGAGGTCTTAAACCAGAAATACAAATGTTATTGAGCATATTTAAGACATAATGATATCAATAAAATGGCATCATTGTTCAGAAAGGCAAAGAGAAGACCCCCCCCAAAAAAAAAAAAAAAAAAAAAATTAAATCCCGTCATTTTTACAAAAACATTATGCTTCCAACATCATTTTACACGCTTTATTTCAAAGTTGATCATTCACTTATTGCACACATTCTACATTCATTCTGTCAAAACAATTCGTGTGATTATGCCAAAACTTCTAGAGAAAATTCACATACATTAGAACAATTTAAACATATTCTTTGTCTTGTCACGTCTTACCAAAGAGTATTCATCCACATCAAAATCATGCATAATTAATTATGAGAACATAAATTAATTACCAGCACATTATATGATGATATGGCTTTGTTATTACTTTTAACCCATAGCCAGAACGTGGTTTGGGGTAGAGATCAGAACCATAAAACCTTGAAATTTAAAAATAAACTTCGCGTATATTCATCATTTCAATAGTAATCATTAATTAATAGTAATAATGTTCATTTGTATCTCATGTATTACTTGATTAATTTCTTTAAATCAATTGTAATAATTGACATTTTGTGGCTTCTAAAATATACTCGACCTTGACACATTTGTATCTGACCTTGACAGTACATATTTGTCCTTGACCGTACTTCATTTGATCCTAGTTAACTCTTCATTGTATGGCACAAATGGAGATAACTGTATAAAGATCACTTTTTTTTAAAAAGCGACTTTCAATGTAAGTCATGGTCGTTTAACATTACTTCTTGTTATCATTTACTTAATACAATAATAACTACATGACAACATGTTAACAGCATTAATACAATGTCGACTACATGACAAGATATTAACAGCAATTTAATTTAATAATGAATAAATCTGTCCTACAAAATTCAAGGCTGGCAATCGATCTATAAATTTAAGTTCATTTGCATCAATACCACTAACAATAACATTAAGTTCTAACACTCGTTTGAAACAGACTTAATAAAATGCAGAGTTGATATTTTTGTATTTACAACAGACTATGTACATTCATACAGGAGTATTGTGAATGCTTCAAAGGCACGCACAGTAAACCAGTCAATCAAGTTAACAGAAGAAATAAGAACAAAGATTTTGGACCACGAAATATACGAGTTCAGTGGAATGACAGATAAACAATTTGATTCCAAAAAACAATTTCTTATTGATGACTTCGTTTCCGTGGCTAAATTTATAGTGTTATAATTATTTTCTTTAAAAAAAAAAAAAAAAAAAATCAACAACATAGAAAACGTTATCGGCCAGTTCGATGGATCCAATTTTTATTGGACGAAGAATGCAGGGTAAAGAAGATACTGTCCTGGGGAACGACCTTGCTGTTAAAGTAGTTTAAAATTAACGTCCTAAGTCTTGTTGTACAGGTGAATGTCCTTGAATGACCTATGATAGCGTATAGTCCCCGGACACATAACGTATAGGGGACTGTGTAGTGAAGAGATCGTAGTAGTGGTATACCTAGGTCTTGTACAGGTGAAGGTGACAGAGTTCATAGCCAATGGCTGCAGAGCGTGGACAGGACGGCGCCAATACTGACCAACCAGAACGACGCCAACGCCAAGCATGCATCACCTGCAACCAATCAGAAACCGCGTTACAAGTTGTGTGCGTCAATATCTGTCAGCCACAACCAATCAGACACAGCGATTAAAAGATATTTGCGTTATTGTATTGACCAATTTAAAAAAATAATAATAAAAACACAACGTCACCTAGGGTGTGGACTCCGAAGTCTGTAGTATAACTGTCATAATTATTCAAACACCGTCTCATTATGCACCACAGAAGCATTTTTTGGATACAGACATGCCAAGTCTCACTGCCAGTCGCACAAAAGGAAATTTACACGACGTCAGGCAGCACCATACACAATCGGCAACAACAGAGGGGATCGAGATGTCACCTATTAATTCACTGTGTGAGGCCTACTAAGGCCTTTGCACAATGGAGATGGAGAGGTCGGGTTAGAATAATGAAATGCAAACGAACACACGAAATAGAAACTTTCGCGATGGTTACCAGATCGCGGGTATGTCGCCGATTTCTGAGCTTAATACACATTGGATGTAGCGTCCTGTCTTATGGAATCGATCAAAGAAACACATTATTTCCTCCTGTCTTCTTCTTCAGACCGCAGGTGTTGATCTCCAAGGATTTGTATAAGTTGTCGATGGCAACCCGCAACCTTCACTGCAGAAGCAGTGACTTCCTTCAGGAAGAGTTTATGCAGACAGCAGCAGCGTCGTCGTCCTTCTCTCACTCCCTCTCTCTCTCTTGTCAGTCACGTCCCGAATCCTCGGTTGTGGATGTGAGAGTACGGCCTACAATAGGTCCGAGGCACAGGCGATTGACGGGTTGTATTGTTCTAGACCTCGCTAAAAGACTTGCCCTACTTGCACAGTTGTCGTTGGAATGCACATTGCTGGCGACGTGGGCCTACATGGAGAGTTATAATGTTAACGTGTCAAGCATCAGGCCTACCACATTGTCACAAGCAGACCCGTTTACCCCTCACTATTTGAGCTTTTGCTTGTCTAGCAGTAGTAAAACTTAGAAGGTTACTGTAGTCTATAGCAGACGATTAAGGTATAACTGATGTGTACAAACACTGCGAGCTGACGCGAGCCGTTTAGTGACATCATCGCTGCCTACGATCGAGTTTTGAACTTTATAGCCACTTAGATTATTTCAGCCAATCGGGACACAGGTAGAGGTTTAGAACCAGTTCTGGCCCATTCAGTCCAAGCCAAGTATAGGTCAGTTGTGTGGAAAGCTTAGGGCAGTACACAGCTACTTCCTAGCAAAAATCTCTCCACTGATAGAACAGGGAATCAGTGCTTGTTGAATATTTGAATTCAATCAAGAAGCCACGGGCCTGACATTGGCGAACAGGTAAATGAACATACTTCTGTTTCATCGTGATGTATTTATATTATTGTTGAAATTATGTTTGTGGAATTTGCTATGCATAGATTTGAATTGTTAGTCCGACTTTGCCTTACCACGTGGAGAAGCCGAACACGTGTTAAGCACGACCGATTTTGACGCCATGTTGTATACCTGACGGAACCACTGTTGTTTAACCTATATGTATGCATGCAGACCAGTGGCTATACCAGTGAATGTTTATAATATTATTAATTCTTTATGTGTATAGTTAGCCACGATTTATATTTATGTATGTATAGGAAATTAGATTGGAGATTCCAGTGGACCACCGACTTAGCAGAATGTTCGTCGCTTATGTATAGAGATGTGGAGCTATCACTGATGGCTACTTTGGCTTTCAGTGAGACGCTCTGCACAGACCTATTATTCAGGGTTGAGCAGAATTTCGTCTCATATGTTACAGAGGAGCAGGCAGGATATCGTGAGCCCAACTCAACAGTAGAGCAGAAACTAATCTACTATTCGAGTTGGCTGCCGAGGCATCTACAGCATCGTGCGCAGATAGCCTCAAACGTCGTACCAAAAGTCAAAGACTACACGACGACCCAGCGTGTACCAGAAGCTAGCACAACGCAGTGCTTCAAACACGCCACACATACAGTTAAGTGCCCAGGAAACAGTGCACTAAAACTGTAGCAAAAGGACCACAGAAGTCCAATCTTCATGCCCTATGAAGAAATAATAGCTGCCTAGACTATCAGCGAGCGAACCATTCGCATTGACAATTGAACTTTTAAGTTAGATTCGTACTTCGAAGATCGTGTATAGAGTAGAAGAAATAAATGTGTGATTTTGACTGGTATCAAGTGGCTGGACTACATATGATTCATAGCCGTGTGAAAGCTAGTGTGACAGTGATCTTTTACCATTTTTCTATCTATCTCTGTACCCCAGCCTTAACACAGACCGAGCTAAACAAATAAATGTATTAAAGTAATTCACCGGGTGACTCACTAGCAGTTCCCATAGAATAAGTCGTGAGGGTTACAGCATTCCATTGCGCAGAGCCCAGCAACAAATAAACCCCACGTTACACACATGGATTGACGAAGCAGTGTTGAAAGTAGGATCGAGTAGTTGAAGTAAAACCCAGTAACCCAGTAGTCTGTGGCTTGAGGTGAGGCGCATAAGGCAGCGAGTGGTCCCATCGGGCGGTTGGAGTTAGATCCTTATTTTTATTTTTATCGAGGATTTTTATAGCGCACATAGCTCGCCGTACTTGGCGACTCAAGGCGCTGGCCGATACAAGATCTAACTCAAGCCGCCCGAGGCGCCAACTTGCAATAACGCTCCAGACAACTGAGCACAATCCTGGGCAGCAGGGATGGAGGAGAAGGACCTAGTTGCATGCTGGGTGTGTTCTTGTCACCGGCACTCACCCGTCTAGGACATAAGCGTCAGATCTTTAAAGCCCGTTATGATGGAATGTATGCGACACAGACTAAACCTCGGTTGATACTCTCATCCTGTATCTGGCAGCGCCGTTCGCAGCTCCATAGCTGGAAAATCGCTATTAAAGAACGATTACATAAATAAACAAGTCATGGATCCTAACGCCTGCAGAGTTCCCTCGCGTGCACAATAACACACACACCATTAATAATAATAATAATAATAACGGATTTTTATATAGCGGGTACTCCAGCCTATGACCAGACTCACCACGCTTTACATAGTCATTACATATAAATACATGTACACGATAAAACATCGCTTTTGCTACAATACACGAAAAGACGGAACAGTAAAGGTACAAACTATTTACAACTATGTACACAAATGACAAAAAAGACAGAAATAGACTATTTACAACTATGTACACAAATGACAAAAAGACAGAAATAGAATAGCAAAAACCTATTCACAGCTATTTATATGCCCGGTTAGGCCCAGGAGGAAAAACAGTATAAATATTTACAGCCGTGTATACACTTAGTGACTTACGGATCAGACAGAGACAAAAGAGGAGAGAATGGCAGCGGGATACAAATCAGTCTGAATAATGCAGTTTGAAGAGGTGGGTTACCGACCCTACCCATTTCAAAATTAGAAAAGTAATAACTGTAAAATTCAAAATAAATAAATTTCACAAAACACGCAAGTGAAATTTAAAATAAAAATTTAACAAATCATCTTTATCATAATTATTACCACATTAATTATTGATTTAGTCAACTCATCAAGTTATACTGATTGAAATACACGCGAGGGAACTCTGCTCCATTCAGGGTCCAGCACTCATTCCTACAGTAACGTGCTGACCATCATTGACTTCATCAGTAGTTCTCTGGCTGTTTATTGGGGTTATCGCCGATATTCTGACTAGGTACGTTATGGCCTTCGTTGCCAACACCCGTCACAGTAGTGAAATTCAACCGTTCCATCCTGATATCTTGTCCTGTGCGATGCTTAATACTAATGAGCAAGCTAAGACCACAGCAGAAATGTGTATATAATATAATTATATATAGTTATGAAAAATATTGAGGCTAGTACTAGAAGGAAAAAAAAGTGGGTGGGAGTGAGAGGGTGTATTTTAAAAAAAAATTAAGAAAAAAGAATAATTATAAAGGAAATTTCAAGTGGGGGGGAAAAATAAAATTAAACAAGGCATCTGAACACTCTTGATTACATACAAAATTATTTAAAAATCTTTTTTACAGTTGTTATATTATATTTGTTTAAAACAATGTAACTATGATGACATCACTCGATATACCATATTTTTGTTACAGGCTCAAGGCATCTGAACACTCGAATTGCAAAGTTAAAAATAAATAAGTTTGTTTTTTTCAAATTTACACAATTTGCATAAGTTTGGTTTACCTTGGAGGCATAGGTAAAGTGTTAGAACATACCAATCTTGGAACAAATCCCTCCAAGTAGTTTGGGAGAAAATAGGATTAGAAAAAACTGCAATAATTTATGATGTCACCATGATGACGTCACCAGAAAGGCCTATTATACGTTATCAGCATGTCGGCTTCGGCTCGTGGAAACATTGAAATTTGAATAGATGTCGTTGGACAAATCTCATATTCCACACCAACATGCTGATAACACACATTTATGTATCGATTTCATAAAATCAAAATATCAAACCCTGACATTTGCCAAACAATAAATTTTATAAATACACCAAAGCTATTCATAGGCCTATGCCAAACTTTGAAAGACCACTTTACACAATACATTTCAAAGAATGCACCATAACAAAGTAGTTAACGCATTGGCCACGTTTGCATCATATTTTAATTCTCAATAAACTGTCAAGTTTCACGCCTTCGCATTTTACGAAAAGCAGCACTACACGGTATATAAGCTCTTTGCTACACGTCACGTTAACAGTAGGCCTATAGTATCATACTGATTGAAGGCGTTTCCTACGTCGCTATTAAAAAAAAAAAAAAAAAAAATCTCTCTCTCTCTCTCTCTCTCTCTCTCTCTCTCTCTCTCTCTCTCTCTCTCTCTCTCTCTCCCTCTCCTGTATATATAATGGCGGCACTTATGGAGATTTTGCTTAATTTTTTTTTATTTTTATTTTTATTTTTTTAAAGAATCCACCACGAAGTAAGAATTTTGACATTCCGTCGGCTCTATTATGTTCGCTGTATCTGAAGTAAATAGCAGCAATAACACAGTTCTGTCCTCTGCACTAATCATTGATTGAATCGAAGGGAAGACGGCAGGTTTATGAAATGCGGTTCAAACAATGTGGTCGGGCACGTTTGCTTTGGTTCGACGAAGAAACAAATCATTAGGTTACATTTTTATGTGCTATTATTAGCGCCTTCTAGTAATAAATCCTTGTCTGGAATTAAAAATGCGTTTTCACCCATGGTTTCATCGGGCTGGTAGTCTAGAATCTATAAGCTCGTCTTCAATCCATTGAGGATAGACTTTTTTTTTCCTTGTCGTTTACGTGGACAACAGTCGTAAGTAGTCCGTGTACGACTGTTATATTCAAAGCTTTGCTAAAAACATTGCCATCTGTGATTGGTCAATGACATGCTATGTCAGTTTTATGCACTCTACTTGGCCAATGAAAATATAAGACACTTGTGGAAATCGATACTTTTATATTAACTTTTTGTTTTGTTTTTTTAACATCTGGTAGGGTTTACTATTTTTTAACAAAATACTAAGTTTCAAAGAAACCCGTCCATCAATTTCAGAGAACAGTGCGCAAATGTCACCTCTGGACGGACGGATGCCGCCAAAAACAATAGTTCCCCAGCTGCGCTCGGGAACTAATAAATACTAACACTGTCTGTCATGCTCCTGCTTAGCCACATCCAACCGCGTCTGTGCGTAAGGTTTCTCCTCCTCTCTGCAATTGAAATAAGCTCCCTGCATGCACTGCACCTGTTCGTTCGACTTCCTGAAACACACAGCAGAGACTCTGCGTTACCCATAGCATAGTCTACACATAAGGTGATATGTACTGATATGCATACATAGACTAGAACGACGAGGCTGGGACTAAAATAAAGCTTGGACAACAGTCATTTGTTTATGGGCATATTAATAACATCAAGGCTGATTCTAACAGCAGCACCGCAGTGAAAGTGTGTATGAAGGTTTAGGTAGGCGAAGTCGATCAGTAATTATCGAAAACAACCCCCAAAAAATAAAAGTGTAATTTTCATTTGGGGGTAAGCTTAGTAAATAATCAGATCTTTTATATGTTTTTGGCCTATGTCTTTGTCACGTTTCTGTGCGTTTGTGCATGTGTCTGTGCACATAAAAAATAGTTCAGCAATAGCCTAGTTATTGTAGGCTTCCAACTTTAGCTTTTAATACAGAGAATTGTATTTTGGGAAGTAAATACTGTTCGGGCTGTGGGACCAGGCAATGAATAGAATAAAATAATAGAATGGAGCCAACGTTTTCATATATATATGAAAACGTTGGCTCCATTCTCTCTCTCTCTCTCTCTCTCTCTCTCTCTCTCTCTCTCTCTCTCTCTCTCTCTCTCTCTCTCTTTCTCTCTCTCTCTCTCTCTCTCTCTCTCTCTCTCTCTCACAAATGTAGTCTGATTATAAATACTTAGGGAACAAGGTTTGGTGCTCTGGGGGTAGTTACAAACATGTGCCAGTGCTCTGCTAAGCGTGTGATAGGACGTCATCTCTCTTCATACATACTGCATGGATAAACAGTTTAGGTTTATTGCTATACAATATCTATCTAATCCATCAGCCTGTCGGGCCGTTGGGAAGACACGAGGGATGCTGACGCAGAGTCTTTGCCACTTCGGTCTGTCTATTGCTGTTGTCAGGTGGCGTGACATGTCCAGCGCAGTCCATGTGTAACATCCTCTGTCCAGCTTTTTTGGTTGCTATTGTATAGTTTTGTTCCTCCCTAGGCCCTCTGCACCTGCGTCCTTCCACCGTTCCTTGCAGAATAGTTGTTGTTTTTAAAGGGCACCCTTCATTTCAGATTCACAATGAGTGTTGCCCTACCGTAAAAAAAACACTAAACACCCTAACCCCCGTCCCTACCCACCACACACACACACACACAACCACTTTCAAAATGTGCGGTTTTGATACAAAATTGATAAATTCATTGGGTTATGTGGCTCGACATAGAATCAAGATTGATTCTAACAATGTAGGCATTGTCAAACTATAAGGACACATTTTCTTGCTATTATAAACAGACCCAGAATTGTAAAAGATAAAGAAAGAACGCTCAGAAAGGCTTCATGGGGCTTCATGGCCTGCCTTGTCCTCACAATAGCACTTAACTTCTACTACTACAACTACTACTACTACTAGAACTACTACTACTACTACTATTGTGAAAGTGTGTAGGCTTTTAATAGGTAAAGTTATAGTAGGCACAGCTTATAGTAGGCACAGCTTAAAGTAGGCACAGTTGCTTGTTTACACAACAAAGAAAAGACGCCCGAAATTCAAAGCTTGACGGTCTGTTTGAGCATCGATTGCCCGTTCTATCATCTGTTAATGTGACAACAAAGCAATTTAATTTTAAAACTAAACTCGTTGTTACAAAATAAATACAAACATCCTAGAAACCCTATCCATTTAAAATTATAGATACACATGTAGCCAATTTTTGTTAAGCATATCGTAACTCGTATGCTGAGTTTTGGGCTGCCTTCCAGGTTAACTGACTGGCACTCGCAGGCACCAGATGCTTTTGGGCAAAACTCACTGGCACCAAATCGGGTCCCGTTCCCACAATGTCTGCTAGGTTTTAAACAAAACTAACAAATTGCCAACCATAGTTTTGCACGCGCAGACGCACACAATCTAACGTAAAAGTAACCTTTTTACACAACAAAAAATTAAACAGCCATCCTCCTTCATGCGACTCTAAACTTTCACACACGCACACACGCACAACACACACAAACACACCCTCACACACACACACACACACACACACACACACACACACACACAACCTGCCATACAAATCACAACTTCAAACAGTGAAAAATCTAACTTAAAAAATGTTAACCTTACACGCAAAACGTCTCTCGATCATGCCCAATGTTATGAACTTCCTGCGTGAACTTGTCAACGCAAAGCTCTAAATCACGGCAAATGCCGAACTCGCCGACGACAGGCCGTGGCACTGTGGCAACAGAAAAAGCAGACATGCAGAAAAAGGCTATCACGCGAGTTATAGCAAAAGTCTTACTGGCACATAAGCTCCGCATTGTCTCGGACGTAGGCAGTGTTCTGTACGAACCTTTGCGAGCAGTCTTCTATCTCGCGGCACGTTCCGGTCTGTCCGTTCACACCATCCCACACTGCAAGGAAACAGAAGAAGCACACTTCTCACGTTAGTAAATCATCATAACCAAATATGTAGAATTCTAGATATATATTATTCTACACCAGCACCTTGGCTCCTGCGCAAGCGTTGTTTTCTCTGTTTTGTTTTCTCTTCTTAAGGAAGTTTTTTCCTCTGTGTTTCCGTTCCATAAACACAACCAAAGGACGTATAGGATATAAGAAATTGTAGTTGTCCTAAGGATTACATTGGAAACATTATTTCTGTTACGTTGAAACGCGAAGGATAGCATGTCTGAGACGCGCACGATAGATCTAATCGTTTCGATTTGCAAAGTATTCAATAATAGAGTTTATTTACCTTTGATTTGAGTTTGCGTTGTGGTTAGAGGAAGCTTTGTATAACGTTGATAATTTTCGTTAGTCGATATTATTGGAGAATTCTCTGGATTTGCGTGTTTACGGTCGATCGAAGATTCCCGATAAATGTAAATATTTGAGAACATTCTGGGACGGAAAATAATGTGGTATGACGTAAGTCAGTGATGACGAAATTTCATTTGATTGGTGGTAGTGCGTCAATCTACCGTGTTCTAAATTGTTCGGGAAGAGAGAGAGGCTATATAATTATGTGCCGCACTATTGTGTTGTTGTTGATAGTGAGTTGGAAAGTAAAAGTTGAGAGTGGAAAAGCGATTGAGCGATTGTATGCAGTTGTTGATGTGTGCTGAATAAAAGTGGAAAACTTCATACGAAGACTTTGCCTTGTTGCTGCTGAGTGAGCAGGCTGCGTGGATAAACGAATCAGTTACACCTATCAGGATTTCAAGCATCGGGGCTGAATCAGATACTGATAGAAAAACACCAACATCGAATCGAGTGTAACAATTTCCAAAACAAAAAGAATAACAATCGACCAGCTCTTCGCAAGGTTAGAAATTACGATGAAATCACAGTGACCGCAATGATCATAATAGTGATGCTGACGATGCGAAATGACCAAGATGACTTGACTTGAACTCACAGTGACCGCATTGACCATAATGGTGATGCCAGTGACGATGCGATATGAGGCCGACGACCATGATGACGATGGTGACCATTATGATGATGACAACGGCGATGACTATGACGACGATGACAACGATGATGATTTTAATAATAATGATGATGGCGACGAAAATAATGATGATGAAGACGACTTGATGAGATAAGGAACGAACAAATCGATTATATAAACAGTTTCATCCAAGTAACGTAGACATAATTATGTAAGCAGTAATACTGTGTCAGGCATGACGCCTATGACGCTGCACCTTTCCGGAAACGCAAAAACTTGGAATCAGAGAAATTTGGGTCCACGATTGCTGAGTTTGTGGACCAAGAATCCAACGCCGTGTTCGTGCCTGTCATCTCTTCCGCTGAAATAAAGCTTGTGGCCTCTGTCGGTCGTTGTTTCACCTAGGCCTTTCCAGCGCAGTTCACTGATTCCTAAAATGTGCCATCGATAGTGGTCCAGCTCGTGCGTCAGTTCTTCTAATTTTCTCTCCGCATTTCGGGTCCTGACATTTTAGGTTCCTATGACGATGTTGCCTCTCGTGCGGATCTTGATAAATTGTCCATCAGTATCATACTTATCACCTACGTCCTGGTTGCCACGGAAGGCGCGGTCCTTGGAGACCCGGGCGACGACCGATTGCGTATTGAGTGAGTGGTCCTTTTCTTTTGGGCAAGGAAGACCTGGCGGGGTCCAATCCTCTCGCCACAGCCAAAATCCACGAATACAGTGTGGGTCGCCTTGGCCCCGAGCACGTGGTCGTTGAACCTATAGTAAAGTGAGGTGCCTCCGTCCTGGCCAGTGACTTCTGTGTAGAAGACTTTAGCCCAATGATGCCGTGCTGACATCACCCTTGTTAGTCGCCTCTTACGACACACCGGGAAACGTTGGGTCTATTCTATTCTATTCAGTGCCCGAACCCACAGGCAACCAACACTAAAAAAGATACCTGCCTGACAGATCTAGATTCATGCGCAGCCCAAACTATTAAAACATTTTCTTGCAATCCACTTGTTTACTTTGGCCGGTGCATCATCAGTCTTGACATGCCCGACGGTAAGCTCTGTATTGCAGTTGGCCAGTCCTTGATTAAAAGAAAAAAAGTAAATCACAAGGGTCAAGAATATTTAAATCTGGTAGTCAAACTGTTTATGCACAATGTAGCAAAGAAGACAGTATGAGTAATCGTGTAGCATTAATTAGTGCTTTGTTACTTGTTACTGCTTTCTGCATTTTGAATGTACAGGCTGAATATTTGCTGAAAGAAAGGTTTTAAAGATTCCTATCCTATCCTATCCCGTAACTCTTGGGTCGTAGGGGCGCCATAGATGATCATTTAACCAGCGTACTCCATCTTTCTCTGTCTTCAGCAATTATGAACATAATAATGTAATTGCCCTTTGGGATGAATAAAGTTGTGTTGTATTGTATTGTATTGTATTGTATACCCCCAAGGCTTCGCTCAGTGTCAACCCAGTCCATTCTCAAATGTTGTCCTCCCACCTCTTTTTCGGTCTCCCTCTTCTTCCATCTCCTTGCACTGTGCCTTGCAGGATGATCTTTGCAATGCCTGATGATCTGGTGACGTGGCCATACCATCGGAGTTTTCGTTTCTTCACCACTGTGAGCAGGTCATCGTGTTGTCCAATGGCTTGTGTGATGGTCTGTCGGACTTCAATCGCGCGGAATGAACTCGTACATAAACGGCGCTTAAAATTTCATAAGAAACATCCTCTATATGCTAGGTGTCGGGGGACTATAAACGTAACCAATGGAATGGAATCATCAGAAACACACGTACTTTGTTGACAAAGCAATGACTTATAATTAAATACAGTGTACGGGTAGTTCTAATTCCTTATTCCTACATCGATACGACTACGAGGTATACCTGCAACTTTGGAACTTTGTCCTTTTATTAGGAAAATCACATATAATTAAAGCATGAAACAAGGCTCATAGCCCAGGGGGCATTTTAGCCAAAAAAAGGGGGAAAAGGGGGGATGGGGAATTACATTAAAAAACAATGAACGGCACAAAAAAAGCTGCTCCATAGGCATCACAAGATAAACTTCTGAAATGTCAAACACCCGTTTTAAGTTTTATGTTGGGTCAACATGGAAAGAAAAATGTACAGCATCGCATGGTTCACAAAATAAGACAAAAGGGAATGCACAATTATAAATAGTGACATAACTCAAACTCCAATAAAGCGGCTTAAATTTAGCAACCTGCTCTTAGATTCAATATTCGTCTAAACAAGAAAATAGAAGTTTGACATAAAATTAAAAGAGAACTGTGCGTCACTATTGGAAAAGTGAAAAAAATAATCCCTATAAAACGGCTCAAATCAGACAGCCTGCGTTTAGATTTAGAGTTCAATAACTGGTTTAACGTATAGGCATTCGGGTGATTCCTGAAGTATTGAGGTATTAAAGAAAGTCTGTTAACAATCAACACAGAATTTGTACATCTAAACAGATAATGAAATTCATCACCTAGTTCATCCAGATCACACAGAGTACACAGTCTATCTTCTCTCTGAATATTCAAATATCTAAGTGATTGAATTGGCAGTTTGTGACAGCTGAGCCTAAATTTCAATAAGTTTCTTCTCGATAGAGGTGACAAGGAAACTAAATAATCTTCGAAACAGAACGTACTCTTTAAAATTCTATACGTAATACAAGCATTATGAGCGAATACATCCTGATGCCAGGTTTGCAAGAACTGGTCTCTCAAGCGTTGTTTGACCATGGTCTTAAAACAATTTAAAGAGTATTTACAGCCGTTTAACCAAATGAAAGACAGACCAAGATCATTAAGCAGAGAACGAACAGTACATAGCCAGGAGAGTTTATACTCAGCATTAAAAAATAAATAAGAGCATAGTCGAAACATAAGTACTGACATTCTACCAGAATCATTGCAACAATCAATACAAAGTTTATACCAGAAACAGAGTAGCCTGCATTTAGCATCTAAGGAAACAGGAAAACAGCCAACTTCACCTAAAACCATACAGGTCGGCGTACTAGTTTTAACATTAAGAATCAATTTCAAAAATTTTAGTTGTAATCGATCACATATTATTATTTTTTCACGGGCCCATACCTCGCAGTTATACAATAAAATCGGTTTTACACATTTATCAAAAAGATCTAACTGAATATCAAGCTGCAAATCCAGTTTTCTACATTTTTTTAAAGCGCAAACATAGCACGTACAGCTGATACACTCATGGATCTGATATTTTTTTGAAATTTGTTATTATATTGAAAAAGGGTACCCAGATATTTATATTTCCAAACAATTTAAAGAATTACATTTTTAAACTTAAAAACAGGCAACCTTCTAACTTTACCGCGGGAAAAAATCATCACTTTCGTTTTTGCAATATTTAAACACAATCCAAATTTTGTACAGTATAGATCTAAAATATCTAAGGCCTTCTGCATGTCTTCAGCAGACTCTGATAAAATGACAGTATCATCAGCATAGAGTAACAAAAACAAATGAAAATACTGTTCAACATCAGAAAAGCCGAAGCCATTCGCCAAATTCTGTGGCAATGATAACCCGTCGATATGTTCTGCAAGGAAAGACCTTAAATCATTCAAAAACAAAGAAAATAATACAGGTGACAGAATTTCTCCTTGCCTCACTCCAGCGTTACACGTAAAAAAAAGTAGATGATTGACCATCATGGGTTCTAACACATGACTTGGCTTTTTGATACATATCTTTAATCACTGTCAAAACTCTTCCAGTAATACCAGTTTGCATTAGCTTCTCCCAAAGCATACTACGCTGTACATTGTCAAATGCTTTTTTATAATCAATAAACGTACAAAACAATTTTTTCCTTTGCTGCAAATAAATGTCAATTAAGCAATAAAGAGTAAAAACGTGGTAAGTGGTTGAATATCCTTTCCTAAAACCTGCTTGTTCATTGCCTAACAAATTATTTGAGTCTAGAAATATGTTAATCCTGTCATTAATTACGCTGGTGAAAAGTTTACCCATACAGCTAAGCACCGTTATACCTCTATAATTATCTACATTTAACCTATCCCCTTTACCTTTATACAACGGGCAAATTATGCCAACTGACCAGTCATCTGGAATTTTACCACTGCTCAAAACAAGATTAAACAACATTGTGATAGTATTTAACAAATTTGGAGAAGAACTGTGAACCTTGGAAATTTCCAAAGGCACTTAACAATAAAAGAAGTCAATACTGGACGGCTAACGGGGTTGTACTTTCAGTGAGGTAGTCTATTTCGATGATATCAAGTTCGCAGTGAGTAGTCTATTTTGATGATATCAAGTTCGCAAACAGAACTTCATGTTGCTTATAGAAGGAGGTTGAGTAGGGAAGAAGTGAAGAGGGCGGAGTGTATTCATGAGCGTGCGGGTGAGAAGGGAGGGGTAGAGGGGAGGGGGAGTCCCCTATATGCATTCGTGTCTGGGGACTTTAATCTATCGAAGTCAAGTCAAAGGGTGGTGGCATTCAGTTCGACGATGAACGGCGTTGGCCTTAGATTGTGCAGACACTCTGTATGAAGGAGGGGGTAGGATGACGTTTGAAAGGGAAAATGGCGGGTGGGGGCCTCAAGCTACCAATAAATTACCATTCGGCGATTACTCAATGTCATATGAACTGAGCTTGGACTGCACATAGGCCCACGACATAATAATAATAATAATAATAATAATAATAATAATAATAATAATAATAATAATAATAATAATAATAATTATGTATGTTTTAACGCGCAATACCAAACATATGAAGTCTGTTCAAAGCGCAGAATTATTTCATTTTCACTTAATGTACAACGACATACATTTAAATAAATCTATAATAAAATCATTTAAATGAATAACATACTCATAAACACACACTCAAAAAAATAATAATTGTATAAAAGGGGGTTAGGGTGGGAAGAAGAAGAAGAAGAAGTAGGAGGAGGAGGAGGGGGAGGAGGAAGTGAGAGAGAGAGCGAGCGAGAGAGAGAGAGAAGAGAGAGAGAGGGGGAGAGAGGAGAGAGAGGGAGAGAGAGAGAGAGCGAGAGAGAGAGAGAGAGAGAGAGAGAGAGAGAGAGAGAGACCCACTTCTTTTTGGGGATTGAGGAATCACAACAGCACATTGATTAATTCGCTGCAATTCAGCCGATAAATAGATGGGAGGTTGGTGTTTGGGGGTTGGAGGCTGATAATGTGAAAGCACAGGCGCTTGTATCTGGACACGCGAGCGCCTATGCCTGTGACGCTCGCGTGTCCAGATACAAACGCCGGTGCGCGAAAGGTAGAGTGGACTGGGGGATTTGCAGACAACCCACACCAGTTGGATGTGTGATTGGTCCAGAGTTTAAAGCATTTGGCCTTGTTTACCGCCAAAAAAGGTTTTACAATAAACTGGAAAGCTTGGTTTTTATCTGACGACTCGTGGCGCTGGTTGTATCTTTTTCTTTCATACCAGTTTGATGTGGTGTGAACTGACTTGAGTAGGGCCTTAGTACTGTTTGCTGCCGACTGAAGTCAAAAGCGTTGCCAAAAATTATTTCACATCGCGCGTTCATGGTTTGGGTTTTTATTGAATGATTCTTAGTGCCTTTGTTGCCCGACAGTTGCTCCAAGCGATGGTCGATACAGAGTCTATTACTGGAGCCATACAGCGCTTGTCCAGCTCAACAACAGCTGCTCAAAGGCCTGGAGATAGCCGATACAGGGGCCCACTCGCTACCTTAGGCCAATCGTCTCACGCCCCAAACAACTGAGCACTTTCCTAGAGGATCGTGGAGGGAGAGGGGTGGGGGGGGGCACGAGGGGGGAGAGGAGGATGGACCTAGTGCTTGTTTGTATCGTGTGTAGCTGACACTCGCCCGTCCAGGGATACTAGCATCGCACGGACATCGTGACTTCAAGGGAGTAAGCGTACGATTGTGTGCCTGTGGTATCATGTGACGAGTAATGACTATCATCACACGTCCATCGGAGATAATCACTAATCTGGATTAATAAAACTATTCTATGATCAAAATGTCTGGTGCACAAGTTTGCGTAAGCAAGTGCATGCCATGATCTCAACATCACGGAATAGATGGACAAGGGCAAAGATTATGAATTTAAAAAAAAATAAAACTGATAACTCAATGCTATAGCCTATTGTAAACAACAAGATCCCCAAATACACATTTCAGCGTCACAGATCCTTTTCAAATTCACAGTGAGGGTCACCCCATCAGGAAAACAACTCACACAAAAACCGTGTTAAATAAGTACGTTGTTGATGTAAATTCATTTGTTTAACCCCCTATTGAACTTCGTGTTTGTTGTTGTTGTTTTCGTTCAGTGCTACTGTTGTTTAGGTTCCTACCGTAGTGGCGATGAATCACCCAAACTGCTAAAAATATAACCACCACAAAAAAATGAAAGGTGACTGTACACATCCTGATTGGACTGGTTTTTGGTATATAAGGTCCAACTTCTACTTAAGTTCATCCATCAAAGTCGAAAATGTATTCATTTCATGTATTCTTTATTCTCCGTTTCTCTAGTTCATTTTTTTTGCCTGCCTGCCTTCCCGTCTGTCCGTCCCTCTCTCTCCTTGCTGGAAATATTTATTTTAAAAATCTAAACCCGAATCTCTCCCTGTGCAGTTATAGCCTGACCCTTACTCTTGCCCGCAGGCTGAGCTTGAATCTCAACAGATTGTGGATTCTGGCTCAATAAGGTAATCTACTCTGTATCTCTTCAATATAAATATCAAATAAAGTCTCTCTCTCTCTCTCTCTCTCTCTCTCTCTCTCTCTCTCTCTCTCTCTCTCTCACGAACTTCTCTCGTTTTTTTTCCGTAAGAAATCCCGTGTTCTCTCTTTAGTTTCTCATGCAATTTTGCTCCCTCTCTCTCTCTCTCTCTCTCTCTCTCTCTCTCTCTCTCTCTCTGCCCGTCCCTCGCCAACTCCCAACACAAACCTAACCTACATGCACTCACATAAACACTTTTAAAAAAATAAATAAATAACTGATGCACAACTCGTAAAACCAAGGGATACAGCTCCTTTGTTGCGCGCTTCTGATTTTTCATGCAGAGCAACTGCAACTAGGGCCACAAACGCTCGCAGGCATGCACACTGTACGAACCTCGGTC
Organism: Oncomelania hupensis; assembly: GCA_036898135.1. Lineage (NCBI taxonomy): Eukaryota > Metazoa > Mollusca > Gastropoda > Littorinimorpha > Pomatiopsidae > Oncomelania > Oncomelania hupensis. The sequence continues at coordinate 75,220,029 of CM072516.1, forward strand.
TATTACAGCGTAAAGCGTTTGAACAGTCGACTGACAGAAGTTTGTAAACAGTACACGAAAAACGTATGCTCCTCGCCATTTTCTTTGTCACAGCCGCCACTTCCCGTCTCTCTCTCTCTCTCTCTCTCTCTCTCTCTCTCTCTGCTCCTCTCTCCCCCCCTCTCCTTCCTCCCCCCACATACAAACGCCTTCATGACCAAATTCACTTACGCCTGTGTGCATGTTTTGATGTGCATCAAAAGTGGATCTTTTTCCTTTTCGCCCTATATTGGGTGACATAAAAATGTCTGCCATCATGATTATTTTTTTCTGGAAATGGGACATCACCTTTATAATTATTATTTGGGCATGGAAAGAACATAAATGAAGAGGCTCATCGTCCCAAAATTTAACACTAGCGTTTGTAAACATAAAGAATGCCACACACAAAAGGTGTTTCTGTAAAGCCCTTTTAGCGCCACTTGGAACAGAACTCAAACTAGTCATCTTATTCATTGTAACAACATGACAGTCGACTACTCAAAAATCGACGGACTTGAACCAGGTGTGAAAGCTGAACTGCAACAGTGAAGGCTATATGGGCGAAATTTCTATAGACGACAAAATTGCAAGGTTATTTCACATAGGTTGTTTTCTTGTTGATATCTGTTAAATTTTAGCTTTATATTTCAGCCTTGGATAAAATGCTAGTATAAAAACTTGGTATTACGTGATGTACGTAACACCAAGCTTTTATACTAGCATTTTAATTCTTATTCAAAGCTAGTCAGCCCCAGGTTCTAGTGCACTTCTTCACGAACCTTTTTTTCCCCAGGTTCTCATATCCTAAACCTAGGTTCCTAAATTTGTTTTGTTTTGTTTGTTCAAAAGATTCAGAAATCTAGGTCCGGCATCTGAGAACCTCAAAATATTATTTTTTTAAAAGTTAGTGTACCTCCACAAACTTTCCAATTACAACAGATTATTAAAGGGACACACATTGACTACGTTCCATCGACAGATCCGTTTTACATTCACCGTGAATGTTGCCCCCTATCAACAACTACCTTGAAACAACAACAACAAAAAAGCCCGACCTCTTTCGGAAGTGTGGTTATGTATTATTTAAATCAATAATTTCCGTATATCGTGTGCCTATTACAGGCGACCGCTAGCTACCGCTCTAGGCTAAAAATAGATCTATCTAGGAGCTCGAAGAACATATTGGTGTACCGTTAAACAGGGGCAATTCTCTCCCTGTCAAGACACAGAAATGGAAAACCCAAACGTTAGCGGTTGGTTTGGAAATGAAAACCCACTTCACCATCGTTTAACGTAACAGTGCGAGTTTTAGGGTAAACCCGTTCTCGCCAACAAAAAAACAAACACATTCTATGACTTGGGACGTTTTAAATTGGCCTTCTTACTCTATATTATTATACAGGGATGCTTGCGGCACAGTTTCTGTTCCACATACGCTACAGCGTAGCTCACCTCCACCCCCCCTCCCCACCTGGTGGTCTACTCCTGGTTCAATGGAATAGGCTTCATCAAGCTCAGTTAAGCTGTGTACTCCAGTTCAAAACAAGCCCATTAATGCATTATATTCACACACTATTGGAGACTGCTGAGAACTATAGTCACGTTTCAAGTCTAGATATCTCGCACAATCCAACTGTTCTTCTCCTCCTTTACTCTCTCTCTCTCCACCCTCCTCCTCCCCCCCACCCCTTTTTTTTCTTATTATTTTCTCCCGTCTTTTCTTGTTCTTTGTCTTCCGTCTTTTTCTTATTTCTTCAGCCATTCCCTCTTTTCCTCTTTCTACTTCTTCTTCTTCCTCCCCCTCTCCCCTTCTTCTTCTTCCCTCTTCTCATTCTCCTCTTCCCCACCTCCTCCTTCTTCCCCTCCTCCTATTCTTCACATTCCCTTCTTTTTTCTTCCTTCTCTTCTTTGTTCTTCTTTCTCCTCCCCTCTCACCCCTCTCTTCACGGTAATGTAATAAACCCTAAAAGTACAATGCAAAGCATTTATAACTGAATGTAACATGCAATTTCGTTTTGGGACAAACGATAACATTACCTCAGGTTTAGGAGGAGTCTATTTTCACCTCTCTCGTAAGTAAAAAGAGAAAATGTACCCCAGTTACACATTGTGCATTTAAGCGTCTTTACTTATAAATGGAATAAATCACCAATAACAACAATAATAATAATTATTATTATTCCTATCCCGTAACTCTGAGGTCGTTGGTGCACCACAGATGATTTTTAACTAGCGTACTCCATTTCTCTCTGTCCTCAGCAACCCTGATGTCTTCGCTCAATGTCAAGCCAGTCCATTCTCGAATATTGTCCTCCAGCCTCTTTTTCGGTCTCCCTCTTCTTCTACCTCTTTGCACTGTGCCTTGCAGGATTGTCTTACCAAGGCCTGATGATCTGGTGACGTAACAATACCATCGGAGTTTACGTTTCTTCACCACTGTGAGCAGGTCATCGTGTTGTCCAATGGCTTGTGTGATGGTCTGTCGAACTTCGTCGTTGATGATGTGCTGGATCTAGGAAATGCCCAGAAGTCTTCTGTAGCACCTCATCTCGTTAGCGAGCGTTGTGGCCAAGTGGGCTAAGGCGGGACTAACTTGCCTTGTCCACAAGCCAGAAACCAATGGCGCCTGACAGGTGTGGGTTCGACCCAGCATCTGGGCGTTATGTTTCTCCGAATATTATTTACTTTCGACTCAGGCAACGTCTCGGGTGTTTTCTCCGGGTACTCCGGTTTGCTCCCCCAGCAAAATTTTAAAAATCACAAAATAATGTTAGGTAGGTTGGGTTTGGTCGCCCCACAGGCTGCGACTACGCCTTCCCCAGGGGAGGTGGCCCAGAGTTTCCCGATAGAAATGGATAATAAACTGCAACAAAAAACAACAACAAAAAATCTCCATGCTTTGTATTCTTCGTTTGTAGATCTGCTGTGATGGTCCATGTTTCGCAAGCATATAGGAAGATGGAGATGACAAGGGAGCTCAGCAGCCTTACCTTGGAATGTAGACTGATGCCGATGGTCTTGTCTTTCCAAATGGGTTTCAACCTTTCCATGGCAGCAGTTGTTTGTGCGATTCTGGAGAGGACTACCTGTCGCGGGACCCATTGTCTGATACAATGGCTCCTAAATATTTAAAGCTCTGCTATTTGAAGCTATGCACTGTGTTGAGGGATTGGCCTTGGACTTTGATGCCCGTGTTGATGCCATTGATGTTATTGGTCATCATTTTGTTCTTCTCTGCACTTATTTCCATTCCATTCCATTATTATTATTATTATTATTATTATTATTATTATTATTATTATTGTTAACAAAAACAGCAAAACTATGGGGTTGTTTTTGTTGCCTCATGCTTAGGTGAAGACGTTTTTGAAAATGGTCCCAAAATCATATATTTCGGCTTCACAGATCCTGTTCAAATTCACAGTGAGTGTTGCTCTATATATCCACTAGACACCCTCCTCCCCCCAAACAAAAACAAAAACTAATAAAAATCTCTTTTAAGAAATGAAATTAAAAGTACAGGTTTGATATAAGTCACTGATTATGAGCCTGTTGTTAGCATCAAAGTTGATTTTTTTTAAATGCACCGCTGGAAAACTAAGTACATAGTAGGCACATCTGTCTGTTTACACAACAAAGAAGAGACGCCTAAAATAGCAATGCTTAGCAGCCTGTTTGAACAACGATTACCCATTATATCAGCCTTTAATGTTACCCTAATTTCTCAAGTACAATTCTATCCCTATCCTATCCTGTCCCATAACCCGAAGGTCGTAGGGGCACCACAGATGATCGCTTAACCAGCATACTCCATCTTTCTCTGTCCTCAGCAGCCCTCATGGCTTCGCTCAGTGTCAAACCAGTCCATTCTCGAATGTTGTCCTCCCACCTCTTTTTCGGTCTCCCCCTTCTTCTACCTCCTTGCACTGTGCCTTGCAGAATGTTCTTTGCAAGGCCTGATGATCTGGTGACGTGGCCATACCATCGGAGTTTCCGTTTCTTCACCACTGTGAGCAGGTCATCGTGTTGTCCAATGGCTTGTGTGATGGTCTGTCGGACTTCAACGTTGGTGATGTGTTGGGTATAGGAAATGCACATGCAAGTACAATTCATTGCCACACAAAAACAAGCAAACACCCTTTACAGCTTGGCCCCTTAAAGTCCAATCACAGACTGATAATGAAAATGCTCGATAATGGCTTGGTAAGTCATAACCACTAATAATTCAGCTAGTATTGACAACTTAATATCATCTTATTGTTAACTTAGATGATGCCAGTTCTACACTGTCATTCTTAATTACATTATTTCAGTTATGTGATCTCATTCTAAAATAGATAAATAAAGTAGGAAATTGATCATTCAGTACATGAGTCATGACACTAGTTCATAACTAACATCTCAACACATTTATTTGCTCGTGTAAATACGATTCTGACCATGAAACCAAAAGATTCTCTCGTCTGTTTTAGCCGTAACTTTGAGAATCATCTATGTACTAGTGGTTTTGTACCCTGGCAAGCCAGGGTACACAGGTTGCTGTTTAAAATGTAGACAGAGAGACAACTGTTGTCTGCGAGTTTCATTTGGACGATGATACCTCCCCATATCCCCCTTGATACCTCCCCATACCCCCACCCCTGATATCTCCCCGTCCCCCCCCCCCTATGATGCCTCACCATACCCCCTTGATACCTCCCCGAACCCACCTGATACCTCCCCAAACCACCTTGATACCTTCCGTACCCCCCTTGTAACCTACCTGTACCCTCCTTGATACTTTGCCGTTGATCGTTTCGCAGGTATGGATGAAAGGAATCGACCATCACCATACCCCCTTATATATACCCGTATCCCCGTTATGCCTACCCATGCCCCTTTAAACCTACCCGTAGCCCCCTTTTACCTACACGTACCACCCCATCCCGATCCTTGGTAAAAATAATAATAATAATAATAATAATAATATTGAATATAGAATAATACAAATAGAAATCATAAAAAATACCAAGGTTTTAAAAGAAAATTTGTTATAAGATATAATAATAATAATAATAATAATAATAATAATAATTTATACTGGGTATAACATTCGCTTACCGTGCAGGGCGACCCAAGTTCAAATCTCACGCGGGCCTTTTTTTTTTTAACACTACAAATTACAATATGGATATTTTTATTTTTAATTTAGGCTTTTTACCTTTATTATTATTATTATTATTATTATTATTATTATTTATAAACTAATAATAATAATAATAAATTATTATTATTATTAGTTTATAAATAATAATAATAATAATAATAATAATAATAATAATAATAAATTAAAGGTAAAAAGCCTAAATTGAAAATAAAAATATCCATATTGTAGTGTTAAAAAAAAAAAAAGGCCCGCATGAGATTTGAACTTGGGTCGCCCTGCACGGTAAGCGAATGTTATACCCAGTAAGCTACCACGGCTTCCTAGAAAGACCATCAATTTTTTGGTCTATATGGGAAAACATGCTGAAACCTCAATTTGATTTTTAATGGAAGCGCGCGGAATGAGGCTATTGCAGTTTGTGGACATTTTGTTTATTTATTTATCTCAGAAACGGTTAAACGTTCGGTAAGGAAATGTCGGCTATAACGATTTGGCTGGTTTTGAGCACACAGCAGGCCGATCCGTAGCGCCCAGCACCTGCCCAGATTAGCGTCCATACCGGACAAACTTTATAGTAGAGGCGAAGAAGGACTTCCGGCTAAGCAATTTATATATATAGATGTATATCTTTATTTGCTTTCCAATGTTTGGAATGCTTAGGGTCACAAAGACATTGTTACACATCCGCTAGCTGCAACAGACATTGATTAAGTATAGGTTAAAACCAACACAAACATGTAATATTGAAACGCGTCGATATTATTAAGGCTGCTCCAGCAACCAGATTTCTCTTCTTGCGTGCGAATGTAGTAATGAATGATCATTGATCAACATTGGTTTTTACGTGATCCTGGAAAGAAAATGGCATTATATTAATATAGCCATGGAAAGAAAATGGCATTATATTAATTTAGCCATATCTTAAGTACTTAACTTAGTTTTAACGATAATATTTACGTCCCATATACGCTCAGGTGTCTGGGGACTTTAATTTAATTAACGAACGAACGAACCAGATTTCTCCAACTCGAGTTGAATAGATGAAGTGAATTCACTGAGAATTGCGTCGTTCAAAAGCACTAGAACCAAAATCGCTGCCTTCTTCTGTCAGTGCAACACGTAGATCTACAAACTAAATGGAATTAAACTTATTTTTCAACTTAAACACAAAAATGTAAAGGAGTTACCGTTAACTGTTTATTTTCAATACTAGCAAAATTAACTTGCAGGTCGCTTCCGGTATCCTAGGGCAAAAAATAAAGCATAGAGTAACAATCCGTAGCGAACGCACGTCAACTGATATCGTGATAAATATCAAAACGTGAAATCGGCAGCTCTCAATACAAAATGAAGCCTTGCACTGTAACTGCACAATTACCGCGGAAAGTTATTCTTACCTGTCGCAAAGACGACAGCTACCACCAGCACAGTCAGCGAGGTCGCCATTTTTACTTCAGGTAAACCGCAGGTGAAGCGTTTCCCTAGCAGACGACAGTTTATGCGTCACACAAAACAAAGAAATAGCGTCCGTCCAACAAAGAAGAAAAAAATCGAAACTGAACACCGCAATGAGTGAAGAATCTCTCCTTAATTTTCCTTAGTTAATAAATGCATGCATGTGGATGCACAGCTATTCTGACACAAGTCCTTGAATAGGCCTAGTGTAGCTTTGTTCATACTGGAGGTCCTGTACAGGTTACTAACGCCCAAATGGGGTCGCTCAGACTGTACACTTAAGCATAACACTGTCGCTTGGGTAGCCTGTCACAAAACTCACTGTATTGAAGAACGCGTTACAAACACAAGTTGAAAGCAGCCCTCGCCCGCTCTTTTGCGATCGAGTCGTGTTGTTAATCACACTGCGTAGCTGAGACTAGCCGAAGCTTATGATACGCGGTTCGCCTCTAGAGATTATAACGATTCGAAGACTATCCTCCAAGGAAGGAAAGAATTAAGATGGAGCGACGACATTCAGGCATAAACAGGAGGACCATTTGGACAAAACTATATAAATCTTCGGATGAGAATATAAACCGAGGTCTAGTTTGTGCAAGCGCGCATTTCGTCGCATGGACTTTAAAGATCCTGACGCTCATGTCCTAGGCGGGTGAGTGCCGGCTGTACAAATACCCCCAGCATGCACTAGGTCCTTTCTCCCCATCCCCGGTCGCCCAGGATTGTGCTCAGTCGTCTGGGCGTCAGACTATGCGCCCAAAGGTTGCCAGTGGGCGCCTCGGGTTGCTTGAGTTAGATCCTGTTTCGGCCAGCGCCTTGAGCAGTTCTTGTGCTGGAAAAGCGCTATATAAGAAACATTATTTAATAAAAATAAACATACAGCATATTATATATAAGCGCACGGAAAGTACACTAATGGTCGAATATAATTATATGACAGATGCAGCACTGAAAATACACTAAAAGCACTACGCACTGAAAATACACCACAGGCGGCGGAAGCAGGGGGGGCAGGGGGGCCATGCCCCCCCCCCCCCCTAGAAAAATGTTGTTGTTGTTATATCAGTTTATAGTCCCCTCTCTTCCCGATAAGGATTTTCAGAGAGGAGACTCTAGAAAAATGTTGGAGGGGGCAGCCTTATATATTGCCCCCTCCAATAATGAGTAGATTTTTTTTTTTTTTTTTTTTTTGCCAGGGCATCAAAGGATTTGTTTTTCTTCAAATGGAATCAAGCAGTACAAGTGTTTATCATCATAATCATCATCATCACCCTCTGATCAGTGAGAGAAGTTCGTCCCTTCGTCATCATTTCCTGTCGACGCGTCATAATCGTTAGCCTTAGATCAAAGTGACCGACAGTTTTCGACATCGTGCACGTCACAGTCGCGTTTTGAAAACTTAAATTTGCTGTCAGTTTTTACAGTCTACCGTTTTCAATATCAGCAATTTTCTCGACTACAAGTGAAGAAGTCAGCAAAATGGCAAATGCTTTGACAACGGTGTTATTGTTCCTCGTCAAGCATCCCGACAGACTCTCCGTGACAACCAACCTGCGGCCACTCCAGAAGAATATTTCAAGATTAGCATTGCCATTCCTTTCTTGGAACACCTGTCAACCGAATTGGACTCGAGGTTAAAAAATGCTGGTCTAGCAGTTGATGGTCTATGTCTGGTGCCAAGCACTTTAATAGACAACCAGGATGGTTTCATGCAGGTTCCAGAAGGGGTGATGCTGGCAATGTTGTGGGAGTCTGACCTACCAGACAACGCTACCCTTGATGCAGAATACCAACGGTGGGTTTGCAAATGGCAAAGTGCAGCTGAGAATGCGACAGCTATCATCCCATCCACGGCATCAGAAGCACTGAAACATTGTGACAGGGATTTTTTATCCCAACCTGTTCATCATGCTTTAGAACCTTTGCACCCTACCTGTCACTACTGCCGAGTGTGAGCGTTCAAACAGTCAGTTGCGCAACCTGAAAAACTACCTGGCTCTACAATGGGGCAACAGAGACTAAATGGACTTGCTTTACTGAAAGTGCGCAGGGATGTTGATATTGACTTCAAAGAGGCAGTGAACTGTTTTGCCAGAAGATACAATTCACAAATGGTACTAATGCCGAGGAACCTAGTGCAGCAAGACTGAATTAAGTGAAAGCAGGGCGGTGATGTTCATAAACTATAAGGTAAAGCTTTATACCGTTAACGATCAACAAAAAGTAGTGAATAATAATAGTATACAAAACATCTCTGCTGATAAATAAATGTGTGTGTGTGTGTGTTTGTTTTTTTAAGGGAGGGGCAGAGGATAATTTTTGTACCCCAGAGTTTGTCAGTTCAATTGTTCAAAAAGCTCAAAGTCCCAGACCATCACAGATGGCTTGTTCAAGGTTCAGATTGCACCACATTGCACCATTTTGCATCCTTGAAAAAAAAAATTTCCGGGGGAGCATGCCCCCGGACCCCCCTAGAACGCTCGGCGCTTCGCGCCTTCGCTGAATCTGTAACCCCCACCCCCACCCCCACCCCCACCCTCGACTTTTCCCAGGTCTGGCCCTGATGTCAGTGAATATAATGTGTGTGTGCCCCCCCCCCCCCCCCCCAATCCTGAGCAGCTTCCGCCGCCTGTGTACACTAAATACACTACGCACAGAAAATACACAAACGAATATATAATTAGTGGTATTTTAGACCTCGCTCATTGCTTCAATCCCTTCAAATAATAACTGAAGAATCCAGCACATGCATAGGTAACGAGAGCAGTCCGGTGAAGTCACTTTAGCTTTGTGAGCATTGACCTTTGATGATTCACGATCGAGAATGATTAAAAGCACAGGCGCATTAACCAAGAAGAATGGGCCCTCGGTAAGAATTTGTTGGATCACCGACAGCGAACAGTAGTGCAGTAATACGTATCAAGAATTTTATGGATCCCCGATAGCTGCGGGTCGCGCAGTAGTACACATGTATATATTCTTCTTGCATGGTTAGTGCGCCTGTGATCAAAAGTAACTCAGTGGGATTCCGGAAAAAATCCTGACAGCATCACAATTATTAAAAAAAAAAGAAAAAAAAAGGCCAGCTTACGAGAGAGAGAGTACGATACAGTGGCAGCGGGAAGAATTCACTGAAAATCAGTTGGCCTTTTATGTAGGACAGATCATCGGACATAAAAATGACAGATTTTCATCCGAAGAAACGTGCGCTATCGTAAATGTCGCCATTTTAAAGGTGTGTAGGTACTCGATAAACGCCGTTTGATTGGACATGCTGTCAGCTGATTAGCTGAAAGATTAGCGCACTGTCCCCGTTCTGGTAGGAGGGGCCGGGTAGCTCAGTTGGTAAGAGCGTCTTGCTAGTAACCGAAAGGTCGCTGGTTCGAATCCCGGATTGGTCAACGTGTGATCATATTATTTTCCCCTTTACCAACAACTGGCCCGCTGGTGTCAGTATAAATCGGTCCAGTAGTCACCTATATGCGAAAGTGTCGTGTGACTATAATCTACAAACAACAACAACAACAACATTCTGGTAGGGGTGCGAAACATGGACCCTCACAGCAGATATCCAACGAAGAATACAAAGCATTGAGGTCACCGAGGGTTTTCTCCGGGCACTCCGGTTTCCTCCCTCCCTTCAATAATGGTACAGGATGCAGTCAATATAAAAAATATCAAAAATAAAAATTCGATTTTCTTCCATCTTGTAATAGCGATCTCCTTGCCTTTACACCTGTTTGAGTGATGTATGTGTATTTGGTATGTGTGAGGGTAAATGAGACAGGTGAGCGTGTATGTTGGTATAGATCGCCGCGCTTTGAGCCTTGGGAAAAGGCGCGTACATAGCATCCTGTATTATTATTATTATTATGGAGATGAGGTGATACAGAAGACTTCTGGGCATTTCCTCTACCCAGCACATCACCAACGACGAAGTCCGACAGACCATCACACAGGCCATTGGACAACACGATGACTTGCTCACAGTGTTGAAAAAACGTAAACTCCGATGGTATGGCCACGTCACTAGATCATCAGGTCTTGCACAGACCATCCTGCAAGACACAGTGCAAGGAGGTAGAAGAAGAGGAAGACCGAAAAAGAGGTGGGAGGGCAACATTCGAGAAAGGACTGGTTTGACAGTGGGTGAAACAATCAGGGTTGCTGAGGACAGAGAAAAATTGAGTACGCTGGTTAAACGATCATCTGTGGTGCCCCTACGACCCCCGAGTTATGGGATAGGATAGGATAAGATAGGATAGGTATCACTGAAGGTCACTTTACAATAAAGGCATCCCATGCAGGGAATGCGGAGTCTGTACTCTAATTAATCGAACACCCGTTTATAAAAACAAAATAGAATATAAACAGCATTATAAAATATTAACAAAACACATACATATAAAATGTCAAATATGTGATCAAGGGGAAGCATACAGTTGACCTTGGCCTTAGAGAATGTACAAACATACGAATGAAATAACATACTTTGCAGTAGTTAAAATATACACTTGTACGTAAAGTAAAAATGATGTGTTTGGGTTCAAAAAGTGTGTTTTGAGCAAAAAAAAGTACAATTCGGAACAACAGACCAACTGACTGATTGACAACCGGACAGATTGACAACCGGAGTGCTACTGAAGGATGGCCCATTATTCAAAGTAGCCTACCTGCACACGAAAACTACACAAAATCGCTTCAGCCGTTTTTTTAGATATTGAACAAAACGTCTTTAGCGACAAAATAACTTGTATCTGCTGTAGAGCAAACTAGGTCATTATTCCTGTCCAACGACGGACCGACCAACAGACGTCTCACAGGCGCTTGTATCAGGACACGCGAGCGCCTATGCCTGTGACGCGAGTCACGTGTCACAGGCATAGGCGCTCGCGTGTCCTGATACAATCGCCTGTGAGACAGACCGACAGTTGGCTCGTTCTGATCCACCCCCCTCGACCTCCTCTCTCGTCCAATTATTTAAATCCTATCCATATCCTATCCTATCCCGTAACTCAAAGGTCGTCGGGGCACCACAGATGATCGTTTAACCAGCGTACTCCATCTTTCTCTGTCTTCAGCAACCCTCATAGATTTATTTGTTCAGTTTCAAACCAGTCCATTCTCGAATGTTGTCCTCCCACCTCTTTTTCTGTCTCCCTCTTCTTCTGCCTCCTTGCACCTTGCCTTGCAGGCTGGTTTTTGCAAGGCCTGATGCTCTGGTGACGTGGCCATACCATCGGAGTTTCCGTTTCTTTACCACTGTGAGCATGTCATCATTTTGTCCAATGGCTTGTGTGATGGTCTGTTGTTGGTGATGTGCTGCTTATAGGAAATGCCCAGAAGTTTGAATATAGAATAAACCACGTAGGAAGGGGAGATTACTCCTGCAATTGCTACTGCTAGCCAAGTGATTTCCCATCCACGGATAAGAAAGTTCGAAGAGCTTATGGACCGCAAATGAGTCATTTTAGAAACACCTCTACATGAAGTAATTGCCGTGAAACAGGTATCAAGTTGTTGTGCCGTCAAAACCGTTTAACAATATGGCATCCAGAAATCGGGCCAGGGGAGGAGTTGGTAGATTTGGAAAAGGAGCTGATGACACTTCGACTGGAGTTCATGCTTCCATTTTGAAACAAGCGCGCCGCTCAGGACAACTGAATTTGTCAGGGAGGAGTCTGACAGAAGGTATTGAAAGCTGTAAACGTGCCTAAAGATAGCACATTCCATTGACTGAATATATTTACGTTTAGTCTCATTGCTTGTCCAAGAGCAGTTTACAGTCCCGCATGATTGTAGCATGCAGTTTATAGCTCACACATTATGTATAAATTAATACAGTAGCCTAATATTCTAAAGGTTGTTTTTTAAACTCGTTATATGCACCCGCAAAAATTAAACATTTTCCGTTCTATAAAGTAATTATGCAGTGCACTCCAAGTCGTATTTATAATCCGAATTGGCTCCTACTGTTGAGCTGTCACATTCATCTTAGACGGGAATCCAGGACCAGTTTGAGCTTATTTAGGGAAAGGTGCATAGGCCACAGGCACAGGCGTTTATATTCTCACGCTTTTCTCTAAACTCTATATCTTGTTGTTTTGTATTGTTGTATTATATTAGTATCATAAATTGTAAATGCATCTGCCGAATGTGGTATTACACGATTCAGAAGAATTCATAAATCGTTCTAAGAATTTTATATTATTATATCACAGTCATGGTTTTTATTTTTAAAATCTATAGTAAAATCTAATAAAGAGGATCATCCGATTATGCTGAATGACATAAAATATGGTATATTAACTAAGTAAGTAAAAGTGTAACTTTGTCCATAAAATAATAACATTGTTCCAACTTCCATCCATAAAAAGTATTATTTTTTGCAAATAAAACACTGTAACACTTTATGCAATTTAAACATAAATTTTCAAGACAAGATTTCAAACATAGCCAACTGATTATGTGTAATCATGCATAGAATGTTCCTTAACGCTCATGCAATAGGACGTTAAGCATCGTTTTCCGTTATGTACGCTTATAATGTGTGTATGTTAATGTGTTTGTGTGTGTTTCAACAATCCAGCCTGTACATGGGGGATGTTTTTAGCATATATTACAAGTGGACTGCTTCAACTTCTGTTGATCTCCAGGATGGCAGGATCATATCCCAGCAGACTTCAATGAAGTTTAAATTTGGTGTTGTTCAGTTCCAGACACTGTGTGGAGAATCAACCTGGATGTGCCGGAAGAGGCCAAGACGGTTGCTATGGATAACCAAGAGGACCGATGGTGGGAGCAGGTGGACTTGAACAAACTGATCCTAGCATCCAACACCATTACACACCTGACTGAGGGACTAGCCAACCTTCCTGCTCTCACTGTGCTAGACGTTGGTATTTTTGCACGTGTTCATCTCTCTCTGTCTCTCTCTGTCTTTGTCTTTCTCTCTGTCTTAGTCTTTCTCTCTGTCTTTGCTCTCTCTCTCTCTCTCTCTCTCTCTCTCTCTAGTCTCTCACTCCCCTTTTTTCTCTCTCTCCTTCTTCTCTCTGCCTCTCTCTCTGTCTATCTCTTCATTCCTAGAATCCAACCCCATCACACACACCTATACGACCAAGATAGATTGACTAATCTGCTTACTCTTACTGTTGGTATTTTGGCAGTTATTTATTTTATTTTATTGTTCTTGTATAGTGCTTTTGCTTTCCAGCTCAAGAGCCGCTCAAGGGTTGTTGGATACAGGATCTAACTCAAGCCGCTCAAGGGTTGTTGGATACAGGATCAAACTCAAGCTGCTCAAGGGGTGTTGGATACAGGATCTAACTCAAGCCGCTCAAGGGGTGTTGGATACAGGACCTAACTCAAGCCGCTCAAGGGGTGTTGGATACAGGACCTAACTCAAGCCGCTCAAGGGGTGTTGGATACAGGACCTAACTCAAGCCGCTCAAGGGGTGTTGGATACAGGATCTAACTCAAGCCGCTCAAGAGGTGTTGGATACAGGACCTAACTCAAGCCGCTCAAGGGGTGTTGGATACAGGATCTAACTCAAGAGCCGCTCAAGGGTTGTTGGATACAGGATCTAACTCAAGCCGCTCAAGGGGTGTTGGATACAGGATCTAACTCAAGAGCCGCTCAAGGGGTGTTGGATACAGGATCTAACTCAAGCCGCTCAAGGGGTGTTGGATACAGGATCTAACTCAAGCCGCTCAAGGGGTGTTAAATACAGGATCTAACTCAAGCCGCTCATGGGGTGTTGGATACAGGACCTAACTCAAGTCGCTCAAGGGGTGTTGGATACAGGATCTAACTCAAGCCGCTCAAGGGGTGTTGGATACAGGACCTAACTCAAGCCGCTCAAGGGGTGTTGGATACAGGACCTAACTCAAGGTGTCCACTTGCTGCCTCAGGCGCATGATGCATCGTCTAAGATGAGGATGTCTTGATGATAGGCACATCATCTAAGATGAGGATGTCTTGATGATAGGCACATCATCTAAGATGAGGATGTCTTGATGATAGGCACATCATCTAAGATGGGGATGTCTTGATGATAGGCACATCATCTAAGATGAGGATGTCTTGATGATAGGCACATCATCTAAGATGAGGATGTCTTGATGATAGGCACATCATCTAAGATGAGGATGTCTTGATGATAGGCACAGCATCTAAGATGATGAGGATGATAGGCACATCATCTAAGATGATGAGGATGATAGGCACATCATCTAAGATGATGAGGATGATAGGCACATCATCTAAGATGATGAGGATGATAGGCACATCATCTAAGATGATGAAGATGATAGGCACATCATCTAAGATTATGAGGATGATAGGCACATCATCTAAGATGATGAGGATGATAGGCACATCATCTAAGATGATGAGGATGATAGGCACATCATCTGAGGAGGATGATAGGCACATCATCTAAGATGATGAGGATGATAGGCACATTATCTGAGGAGGATGATAGACACATCATCTAAGATGAGGATGATGATAGGCGCATCATCTAAAATGAGGATGATGATAGGCACATCATCTAAGATGAGGATGATGATTGGTGCATCATCTAAAATGAGGATGATGATAGGCGCATCATCTAAGATGATGAGGATGATGATAGGCGCATCATCTAAGATGATGAGGATGATAGGTGCAGATGCGGATGATAGAAGCATCATCTAAGATGATGAGGATAGTGATAGGCCCATCATCTAAGATGATCAGGATGATGATGGGCGCATCATCTAAGATGAGGATGATGATAATAGGAACATCATCTAAGATGATGACAATGATGATGATGATAAGGGTAGTGGCGGCACAATTTCTGTGTTTCAATGCACATGTTAGTTTGTAATTAGTTTGTGGGTGTGTGCATGTTTGTGTGTATATGTTGTGTGTGAGTATGTGTGTTTGGTGTTTGATTAAAAAACTGATTGTAGGGAATGACACACGTGTGCATGCACACTGTTTGCCTAGCCTGTCCATCTTTCCGTCTGTCTCTCTCGCTCTCTCTCCCTCCCTCCCTCCCTCTCTTTTCTATGTTTAAGTTTGTTTGAGCATGTGTGGTCCACCTAGAATATATTTGAGTTAGTGGTGTGTTACTTTCTGTACTGTACTAGGCTTGTAAACATCATTTATCTGGTCCTGATTTGGCTCGGAAGAGTCCGCTAACCCTGAGCTCTTATAAGCAATAACCATGTAATGTAATGTAAACATCATTTATATGTACATACTTGGAATTATATTTTGTTCTTAAAAACTGGTTTTTACAGGTATACATCAATCTGAAATGTGAGAAGGGGGAATATAAGTGTGAATTTTAATGTTCTTTTATTGGCACTGTAATTTGTATTTGTAAATTATCCTTTAAAATGTGTTGTCTTTTAAGGTAAATAATGTTTAGTGTAAATAGGCGCCAGCCTCAGCACTTTAATGAAATAAAACAACAACATGATCATGTACGTTGTTTCTCCTCACAGGTTCATGACAATCGTTTGGTGTCTTTGCCCGACGCTTTGGGTCAGCTTGAAAACCTTCAAAAACTGGACATCAGGTTAAAAAATAAAACAAACAACCTTTATTGATGTACATTTATGAAATCCACAAAGAATCCCCCATTCTTCAAGGGTGTTGGACAGTCAGAATTTTCCACTTGTCCACTGCAGAGGTGCTGAAAAAACTTGCCTGATTCCCAGATGCGAGTTAAAATTCTTCTGGCAACCTAAACCTTTCTAGCTCACTCGCCTGACTGGCAACATTTTGTTTGCTGCCGCCCTGTTCCTCCATGAGCACATTCTATTTTCCAAGATTCTTTCAAATTTTATTGCTTCCTAAACTAGACTGTGGTCTGTTTCATTTTTGTGTGGAAGTTGTTGATGGATAGTTAGTGAGAAATTCTGCAGGCGAGTAACTTTGCCTGTCAATAGCCCATGGGCAAGTTGATGTTTTCCGGTTTTCAGCACTCTTGACTTTATTCTATACTGATATGTGGATTGCAGTATTCATTTTTGAAGTGCCCTTGAACCATTAGCTCTTAAAACTTGAAAATGATGCATAAAATGTCAACCTCGTGCACCAATCTGTCGCAGTGAATAGAATGCCCTTAGCTGCTGCATAGTCTGCTAGACCTTACAAGGGGCAGCTCTCATGAATCATGCATGAGGGACGTTTTAGAAATATTAAATTATATTGCTAAATATGCTGTTTCATTTCTGACTGAAATTCATTGGTTGCATCTATTGTGTATACTAATGCCCAAATGGACCATTGTTTTTCAATGCAAGGGGACAGCTGACCCAAAGATTTTCTCCCCCATAAACAAACACTGGGATTGAGTTTGTTCTTTAGTGGTCTGTAATGTGATATGTTGATTGAGTTTGGTCTATAATGCAAGATTTGGTCTATAAATATAATGCGATAAAGTGCTGCCATGGGGGCAGCTGACTCAAAGATTTTCTACCCCAAAAATAAACCCAGGGATTTTTTTATTTTATTTAGTGGTGTATAATGCGATATGTTGATTGTGTTTGGTCCATAATTGATGCGATATTTGGTCTATAAGTATGATGCGATATATTTCAGCCATAACCAGCTGCATGAGTTGCCTGCATGTATTGGACGTCTGCGTAACCTGGTCAGTCTGCATGTGGAGCACAACAAGCTGACCACCCTTTGCCCTGAGGTTGTCGACTGCAGAAAGATGGAAGAGCTGGTTAGTTAATGAAATAATTATCAAAATTGTTATAACAAAAATGATGATGATGAACGAAAGGGAGTAGAAATAATACCAATTGTACTAATGACAATGATGATGATGAAAAGAAGAGGGTAAAAATAATAGAATTTGTAATGAAAACGATGATGATGGGGGGAAAATAAAGTAGAAAGGCTGCTCACACAAAATGTGCCTATTTGATCCTGCAGTTTCTTTGCTCCTACTATGATACATACTGCGGATGGTTATCAGAATCAGCACCAGAATCTTTAGTGTCCAAACCAAGCAGCAAGGAAAGTGTTCTCTCAATATATAACATTCATAGGCATTAACGTACAGAATAAACCGCCAATTCATTAAAAGCCAGAAACGTCTAAATACACCGTTCCTCCGTACTACCAGGGCTGAGCTTTAACGTTCGCCAACTCGCCAATGGCCCCTAAAAATAGTGTGTGGCGAGCTCGATTTGGGGGTACCATTCGCCCGGTTGGCGACTTGAAAATACCGCCAGTGGTAGAGATTCTGTACCTGTACACGGACTTTTGACTTGCAATGTAAAACAAAACACGCGCCAACCGCTTCTGCAGTCAGCACCAGAGACCCGTTCCGATGCATGCTAGGAAGTTAGGTAACGCTAGCAAAGCGAGGGATTTGCGAAGTAAAAATAGCCTTTTCTCGCGAGACTTTCTTCTTTCCCTCGCCGCGAAAGGCTACTGCCCTGCGAGATCCTAGCCTTCTTGCTTCCTTGCGTGTATCGGAACGAGTCTCTGACTTCCTTGATGAGTCACGCGAGACTTGCCGTACTTTCGATATTCCCCATTCTCAATCTTTTGTCAATCTCGAACGATGTGGCGCTTTTCAAGCAGTGTCTCGGAGCCTCCAGCAAAAAAATAAAGTCCGAAAAAGAAAAAAAAAAGCTGAAGAAGGCACACCCAAGCTCCTTCAAGTTTTGGAACATTGAGGAGGAGGATGTCGATGATGAATAAATTATACAGTGTTTGTTTAAAAAAATGAAACAGTGCTGTTGTTGAATTGTATCTTGTTTATTAGCTGCAATATTTATACAGTTAAAAAAAAAAAGACCGTGCTTTCAATCAAGGGGTCTGGCAACCTGAGAAATATTTTGGCAACTTCAGCTTCCCAGGTTAGGAGCCCGGCTGGCTCCTTAGCCTGGCTTGCTAAATCTCAGCCCTGTACTACCATTCATCACAAGCCCCCGAAGAACTAAAAAATTAAACTGAACATTCAGCATACCCTCCACCTCCATTCTGTCCGTGCACTCCTAACCCCATTCCATTTTCCCAAAGCCACGCCCATAAAGCTCCGGTTATGTTAACCCTGTTGCAGGATGTGTCCCACAACGAGCTGTCGGAGCTGCCCAGATACATCGGTCTGCTGTCTCGCCTCTTCAGGCTCAACGTTTCCAACAACAAACTGGCCCTGCTGCCGCCTGAAATAGGAGCCATGGATTGTAAGTCAGTCTGGCCCAATTTAATGTGTAACACCTAGCTGTTTATTTAATCGTTCTTATATAGCGCTTTTCCAGCTCAAGAGCTGGTCAAGGCGCTGGCCGATACAGGATCTAACTCAAGCCGCCCGAGACGCCCACCCGCAGCCTTTGGGCGCATGGTCTGACGCCCGGACAACTGAGCACAATCCTGGGCAGCCAGGGATGGGGGAGAAGGACCTAGGTGCATGCTGGGTGTGTTCTTGTCACCGGCACTCACCCGTCTAGGACATGAGCGTCA
This sequence comes from Oncomelania hupensis, assembly GCA_036898135.1. NCBI lineage: Eukaryota > Metazoa > Mollusca > Gastropoda > Littorinimorpha > Pomatiopsidae > Oncomelania > Oncomelania hupensis. The sequence goes on from CM072516.1 coordinate 75,239,132, forward strand.
GGATCTTTAAAGTCCGTTATGATGGAATGTATGCGACACAGACTAGACCTCGGTTTATACTCTCATCCGAAGGAGTAGGAAAACAAGAGTAAAGTGTCTTTCCCAGGGACACAACACAATGGCCCGGCCAGGGCTCGAACCCGGGACCTTCCGATCCGCAAGCCGAAGCACTACCATTAGACCACAGTGCCTAACACCTAGCTGTTATGAACTGGATTGCTTTTTTTTTCTTTTCTAAACTGTAGGATTAAAATAGACTACATCTAGCAAGTCCACATAGACAAGACTATTAGACTACATTTAGTAAGTCCACTTTGCAGACTTAAATTAAATCATATTCTGGGAGTTTTTGTGTGAGAGTATGCGTGTTGGTACTTTGGGCAGACTTTTTAGATTGGAGTTGTGCTTTATACAATAAATTATTATTGTTGTTGTTGTTATTATTATTAATAATATTATTATTATTAAATTAGACTACATCTAGCAAGTCCACCTCTAAATCTGAATGTCTTTCTTGTTTAGCAATTCTCCCATTGAAAAGCTGCTCTGCCCTCTTGTCTGAACGCACCACCAAGCACAGTTAGTATCTCAGAACATAGAATTAGACCTATGGCACTACCCTCATTGGGGTGCTGGGGTTTTCTGAATAAATAGCATCCACTTTGTGAAAATTTACTGCTTTAAATTACTACTGTTTCTGTCATTCTCATTCTGTCTTGTTCCTAATCTGTTCTATCAGTCTACTATCTTCAATCTTCTTTGCTAGAACAGTCTTCTACTTTTTTAAATTGAAAATTCTCCCAAAACTCCTCGTCTGTGTATGTTGACAGGGTTAGAAATTAACATTTTTATGAGAGGGCCCTTTGGGTGCCTTACTTGAAACTTTTGGGTGCCCCCCCAAATTTTTCAGTGCCCAAAGGCAAATAACTTGAAATACACAAGTTAACCAAACAGTTACAAAATGACAAAAATAAAGAAAACCAAACTAATAATGTGTTTTTGGTTGTAAACAAAACTTTATTATTTTTTACACTTGAAACAGAAAAAGTGTTTTAAAATATAAGAGTAAAGCTGGCTGGGTTAGCTTGAGAATTATTATTGGACGCTTTATGTCAAATGGTCACTAAGTCTTTTTGTAGTAGTATTATTTAGCTATGTAGGCATTTTATATGTATATATGTTAATATTTTGTAATGACATTTATATTCTATTTTATTTGTGTAAATGGGGGTTCAGTAAATTACAGTACAGCCTCAGCGTCCACTGCATGGGATGCCTATAATAAAGTGACCGGCTGGTGGAGTGCCTTCAGTATTGCCATTAGAGACCCTATAAACAATGACTAACTAACTAACCTTTGACACTTCCTGCATCAAATGCTTTGCAATAGTTAGAGCCAAGACCATGCTCAGAAAGTTTTTTTTATTTAAAAATATTTTTTGTAACTAAAGCCTGACTTTGATTATGATTTTAGACCAAGAAAGTATGCAATTTCTTAGAAAAGTTGTTGATCCTCTTTGACAATACAATTTTAGTTTAAAGCGAGTATTTTGATTTGTTCTAGTTTGTTGGGTGTAGAAACTGACGACTAACTGTAATAATAATAATAATAACGGATTTTTATATAGCGGGTACTCCAGCCTATGACCAGACTCACCACACTTTACATAGTCATTACCAGGGTGGAGAATTCTCCGCGAATCCGCGGATTTCCGCGGAAGGCATTTGCATTTCCGAGAAAAAAAAAATTGAATTCCGAGTGTGAGAAGCTGAGAGCTACCCTTTACTGGGCATAGCGGCCAAAAGCGGCCAAAGGTCTAAACAGGCAAAACGTCCAAAAGCGTCCGTATCAACCATGTGGTTATATTCTCGCGTTGTTTGAAAGATTGCGAGACTTCCGGCAATTGACTTCCGGTTTATGCTGTTGTGAAAACATTCGACTGCATTTCCACAAGTTTTCTCTGTGATGCGTTCGTTTTTTCGATTTTAGTTTTCAAATTTTCTTGTGTGTGTTTCTAAAATGGATGGTTTGGATTCTTCGACTGATGAAGGGGAGTTTACAGGCTTCCATTTATCAGACATTAAAGTGAGAGAAATGGACTTAAAGTCGGAGGAAGAGATCGGTACTGACATTAGACAATTAGTCTCAATAGTGTGCATGCATACGATCTTTCAGACTGGCATGAAAGTAAAGAAGAGGAGGGGGCTTGTTTGGACTTTTTAAAACTTTTTTTTTGTATACACATGGAGTAATCAAAAACAAGACATGACAAGAGAAGTATAAAAAGGTAGATTTATTTCTGTTCAATTTGCATTTTATTTCATTTAAATCTATACACTAGTCACTAATACCTAAGATGTAGTGTTTTTACTAACGTACCCCTAAATATCTCTAAAATTATAAAAATTCTTGCCTGTTTACAGCTAAAAAAAATAGACAAACGTGTGCCCAGTAAAATTTGAAATGTGGAGTTTGTGTGTAACAGTGGTGGACCTCAAACTTTGTTAGGCCTACAAATCAAGATTCTTAACTTTCTTGATTCAGTTGTTCTCCACCCTGCATTACGTAAAAATACATGCACTCGATCAAACATCGCTTTTGCCACGATACACCAAAAGACGGAACAATAAAGGTAAAAACTATTTACAACTATGTACACAAATGACAAAAAAGACAAAAATAGACTATTTACAACTATGTACACAAATGACAAAAAAGACAGAAATAGCATAGCAAAAACCTATTCACAGCTATTTATATGCCCGGTTAGACCCAGGAAGAAAAACAGTATAAATATTTACAGCCCTGTATACACTTACAGATCAGACAGAGACAAAAGAGGAGAGAATGGCAGCGGGATAGCAGGAGTCTGAATAATGCAGTTTGAAGAGGTGGGTTTTGAGGGCCTTTTTGAATGCTTGTGTTGATTGTATGTTGCGGATATGGGAGGGAAGGGAATTCAACTGCTTGTGTGCGGAGCAAGCGAATGCACGTTGGCCTGAGCTGCTGAGTTCTGAACCTTTTGTAGTTTGTCAATGATGTGTTTTGGGGAGCCAGCTAGGAGAGAGTTGCAAGGGGCGAACGTATGTGACTTAGGTACGAGACTATTGAGGTCACCGAGGGTTTTCTCCGGGCACTCCGGTTTCCTCCCTCCCTTCAATAATAATAATTTCAAAAATAAAAATTCAATTTTCTTCCGTCTTCTAATAGCGATCTCCCTGCCTTTACACCACCTGTTTGAGTGATGTATGTGTATTTGGTTTGCGTGAGGGTAAATGAGACAGGTGAGCGTGTATGTTGGTATAGATCGCCCCGCGCTTTGAGCCTTGGGGAAAGGCGCGTACATAGCATCCTGTATTATTATTATTATTATAATAGTCAAGACGAGAAAGGACGAGAGCGCAGACTAGGGTTTTGGTGGCAGTGACTGTAAGATAGTGGCGAAAGGAGCTGATTTGGCGTATGGCCGTGTATGCAGAGCGACAGACGTTGGAGATGTGGTTGTTGAGGGACACGTCATCGGAGAGAATGTAGCCGAGATTTCTCACTGAGGATGAGAACTGAATGTTTGTTGTCCCTACTGTAAGCGATGTTGGGAGAGGCGAGAGTGAGGAGGAGGTGTTGTGCTTGTGAATGAGGAGGGCTTCGGTTTTATCATCATTAAGCTTAAGCTTGTTGAGTGTCATCCATGACTTAATGTCTGTGATGCAGTTCTCCAAAGTCTGAACAGTGGAATTAATGAGAGATGGGGCAGTGGATTTATAAAGTTGTGTGTCATCTGCAAATGACTGACTCTCAACAGCTTGCTTTCCGAGCAGGAGAAGCAGTGGCTTGGTGTACAGAGTGAATAACACCGGCCCTAAAACGGAACCCTGAGGCACGCCGCACACCAAGTCTGCTATGCTGGAGAAACAGCTGTAGTGATGTTTTGATACATTGGTCATTTTTGTTTCAGGAATTTGCCCCCTATCTCAAACCACATCTAGAAGCACACCACTCTTTTCTGATCTGTTGGGTTCTTTTTGTGTTTGGCAATGACTGATAAGAACACTGACCTAATGGGTTCTGTGATCAGGAAATAAAAAGGACAATGGAAATTTCAGTAATAATTTGTAAAATGGGCTAGTGCCTTGAGCATTTCTTTGAAATGGAAAAGTGTTATATAAGAACAGTAAATAAATAAATAAATATGATTGTGAAAGCAACTAGTTCCTCTCTTAACATGAATTAAATATTTCACAAGTGTTTTCTCATTCTGACCAAGGGTTTAGGCTTTAAAATTGCCAAATATGCCTTTCAGACACCTTTTAAAATGAAAAAAAAAATTGGCGTATTTTCCATGATATTATATCAGGGTGGAGAACTCTCCGCGAATCCGCGGATTTCCGCGGAAAGCATTTGCATTTCCGAGAAAAAAAGATTGAGTTCCGAGTGTGAGAAGCTGAGGGGCTACCCTTTACTGGGCATAACGGCCAAAAGCGGCCGAAGGTCTAAACAGGCAAAACGTCCAAAAGCGTCCGTATCAACCATGTGGTTATATTCTCGCGTTGTTTGAAAGATTGCGAGACTTCCGGCAATTGACTTCCGGTTTATTATGTTGTGAAAACATTCGACTGCATTTCCACAAGTTTTCTCTGTGATGAGTTCGTTTTTTCGATTTTTCTTTCAAATTTTCTTGTGTGTGTGCCTAAAAGGGATGGTTTGGATTCTTCGACTGATGAAGGGGAGTTTACAGGCTTCCATTTATCAGACATTAAAGTGAGAGAAATGGACTTGGAGTCGGAGGAAGAGATCGGTACTGACATTAGACAATTAGTGTCAGTAGTGTGCCTGCATACGATCTTTCAGACTGGCATGAAAGTGAAGAAGAGGGGGCTTTTTTGGAATTTTTAAAACTGTTTTTTCTATACACATGGAGTAATAAAAAACAAGACATGACAAGAGAAGTATAAAAAGGTAGATAATCAAAATAGAATTTATTTCGGTTCATTTTGCATTTTATTTCATTTAAATCTATACACTAGTCACTAATACCTAAGATGTGGTGTTTTTACTTACGTACCCCTAAATATCTCTAAAATTATAAAAATTCTTGCCTGTTTACAGCTAAAAAATAGACAAACGTGTGCCCAGTAAAATTGGAAATGTGGAGTTTGTGTGGAACAGTGGTAGACCTCAAACTTTGTTAGGCCTACAAATCAAGATTCTTAACGTTTTTGAAAGACATGTGCATAAAACATTCTTTTTTTGTTGTTTTTTGTTTCTATTCATGTTTACTTTTTGCTTTTTGCTTTCAGGAGAGGCCCTAAATTACTTTCAAAATTGCATAAATTCATTTTCTTTCAGGGGGCGAATACCGGGGCTTGGCCCCTGGGCCCCGGCCGGATTTCAGAGATTTCTTGATTCAGTTGTTCTCCACCCTGTTATATGTAATGCTAACTAATAGGAACGCATTCAGTACTGGTTGATTCACGTTCGTTTTCCAGGGTTGCGTTATTTTGATGCCACGCACAATTGCTTGAGTCACCTGCCGGAGGAGTTTGGGTGCTTGGGGAAGTTGGAGCAGTTGTACCTTCGACACAATCGCCTCGCCTATCTGCCCATTCTGCACAGCTGTCATAACCTCAAAGTAAATTTTTATTTATTCTTGAACACACACAAAAATTTGGAAGAAAGTTCATTTACTTTGTCAAAAAGATGGAGAACGTTCATTTAGTTTGGCAATCATACTTAGCATGCAAAGTTGGACAGTGAAACATGGCCATGTTAATCTTGTTGGACAGTGAAACATGGCCATGTTAATCTTGTTGGACAGTGAAACATGGCCATGTTAATCTTGCCCCATCATGGGATTGATTGAAAACCTGCGTCATCGATGTGCCAGGTTAAGACTCTAGCCACCAAGCTAGGGCAGCGATGGGACTAAACAAGCAATAATCTCTAAATTAGAACTCCTGCCAACTTGTCGGTTTATTTTTTGTGCAGGAGCTGCACCTGGGCAACAACAACATCATGGGCATGACCACTGAACATCTGCAGCACCTGTCATCCCTCAGTGTCCTGGACCTTCGTGACAACAAAGTGGCCAAGCTGCCGGATGAGATCACTCTGCTGGATAAGCTAGAACGGCTTGACCTCAGTAACAATGACCTGTCTGCGTTAGTTAGACCTCAGTCTTTTTGTGGGGCGTGTGTGTAGCATAGTTGAGTCTGTTGTATTAGCCTCCTGATCTGAATAATTTAAAAATAATAATTTATTTTGTATAGCGCAAAACCAAACTTAAAGCTTGTTCTAAGCGCTCACACACACACATACACTTGCAAGGATAAATATGTAAACAGTGTGGTTAAACATTATAAGAGAAAACAGTTAAACGTCGTAAGAAACAATACAAACATCACACCTAACAAGGATAAAGATTTGAACACTACGGTACAACATTATGAGATAAAACATGTTAAGCATTGTAAGAAATAATAACAAACATCACATCTAAGTATTAAAAGGCTTGTTTAAGGAGAGAGAGAAACACACATAAGCACAAATGCATATGCACACACACACATACTGGAGAACATCAGCATTAAGAATAAAAAATGAAGCAATAATTAAAATAGCTCAAAGTAAAGAGTACCACATAGTGACATGGGGAAAAGAGTAATTTGACAGTAATAAAAACAATATTCAAAAGCCCTACATAAGAATATTTTTATAAACCAGAGTTAGATTTAACTAAAACTATTGTTAAAAAAACTGCCAACTCCAATACACAATATAAAGATGTGTACAGGCATTTAAACCAAAAACATTACTCAAAAGACACTGATGTAACACACACGCACACACTCACTCACTCACACACCACTATTGAATCGCTCACCCACACACTTATTACTCTGGATCTAAAAGTATTTGGTAAAGAGGTAGATTTTGATGTTCTTTTTGAACATGGTAAAAGACTGGGAGTGCCGAAGGTTGAAGGGCAGAGAGTTCCAAAGAGTTGGGGCAAACACAGAAAAAGATCTCCTGCCAAAAGACATGAGCGAATGCCTAGGAATTGAGAGGAGAGCTGCATCTTGTGGTTGAATGGCTTCTAATAATAATAATAATAATAATAATAATAATGTCAGCTGAGCTCACTGATGCAGTGTGAGGTGACAGGGCCGCTCTCAACACTGTGAGGTTAAATCAGATCAGCCATTACATTTCACCACTGTTAGGATGATGATACATGTTGTTCCATGCAAATACAGTACTAGTTGCCAATGTTAGCAAGTTTCAATAGGGAGATACTTTTCAACCCGTACCACACTAGGTGACAGATTGTGTGTTTGGTGGTTTGCTGTACTGCTGTGAAACATCAGTGCTGCTTGGACCATAGCCAGCTTAAAAACGTGTGAGCTTGTTGTGCTGTTTCAAACATCCAACATTTGGCTCAATGACTTGTTCAATGTTTGGGCAGGTTGCCCTATCCGCTGGGCACCATCAGCTCCTTGAAGTCCATTGTGGTGGATGGAAACCCTATGAAGTCCATTCGTAGAGACATCATTATGGTGGGTTTAAAATTTAAAAAAAAAAAAGAATGCATTCAGTTTTTCATTGTGTGAACAATCGTATTTTAAAATTGTGCGCTGTCACTAAAATTATAATTCTTGGTTGAAAGGAATGTACATATATATGCAAGTAGTTCAACTGCATGCAAAAGGATTTTTTTTTTTTGTTGATGCGAGAGGGAGGGATTAGGGGTGCGGGGGGTGATTCGCGTATAAACCTAGGTCTAGTCTGTGCACCACATATTCCATGGCATGGGCTTTAAAGATCCTGACACTCATGTCCTAGAAGAATGAGTACCAACTATGTATATACACCCAGTAAGCTCTAGGTCTCATCTTCACCCTCTTTCCAGGTGGCCCAGGGTTGTGCTCAGTTGTCCAATCAGGCGTCCAAAGCAGCAAGTGGGCGCCTCGTGCAGCTCAAGTTAGATCCTGTATCGGCCAGTGCCTTGAGCAGGTCTTGAGCTGGAGAAGCGCTAATATAAAACCAATAAAATTAATTCTTTGTTAAAGAATCAAGTCTGTATTGGCCTCTTTTAAGTATTACAATGTTGAATGGTTGCTGTGAACGTTTTCAGCGGGGAACAGTGGAACTGAAGAAGTACCTGCGTAGTCGTATGGAGGAGCCACCAGAGGCAGCTCCTGTGGGCAAGAAAGAAACAGTGTTGCCTAGCAACCAGGACACCCAACAGGCGCACGAAATGCAGCAGTTCAAAACTTTGGACTTCAGGTGACATAGTAGTTCCCAAGTAGAGTAAAAGTTGACTGTAGGAGCTTAAAACAGTTGACCAGCAATGAGAAAAGAAGATCAGTTCTATATTTTAATGTAACCCGTTTGCACAACAATGTGATTGGTTAAAAAATGCTGTCTGAGGTTGCGGGTGTGGTCTTTTTTTTCTTTCTTAGAACACAAGTTTTTTCTGGTCTGTCTCAAGATGTTGTAGGATTTTCATCTCCTTTTGTTTTTTTCTTACTGGAGTCCTCTTACCTGTAATGACTCTTTAAACTGTGGTTTCCTTCCACCCACCCACTCTACCCGACCCCAACCTACCCCTGTGTTGCTGCAGCGGCGAGGTGTAGAGATCCGCTCATGCGGTCAGGCGACAGTCTCAAATAAGGGTCGTGAGGGTGACTGTGTGTGATTATGAGTCTTTAGTGTGTGTGAGAGAGGGGTCGAGTCACTGAGTCTATGTATGCACTCGAGAGTTGAGTCCATTACGTTTATTTAGCATATCGCTGCAACCTTTTAATTGTTATTTTATGATGGTGCTGCGCATGTATGAAAGCTGTGACGATGAACTGGATACAGGTGGTGTGTGTGTGTGTCGCAAACCTGGGTGTTACTGGGTGATCACTACTGATGAAGGACTACCTTGACTTTCATGACTTACCCCAGAACATGGTTTTATTTCAATAAAAAAACCTAAGGTACACCATTTACTTCCAACACTTCACAAACACATAACACGTTTTTCCAAGTTCGATTATTTTATTATATTCCGTTCATTTTTTTCTTCGAAATCGGAACGATAATTTGGCGATACTTTTCGTCGTGGTTACCGAAAATAATGTTTGTTTGGTTTTTTACTTAGCTTTCTATTTTCGTCCTCGTTGAAATCGTTGTTAACAAATGAAGAAACCAGTCTTTAGATGAGTTGTAGAAAAGTTCATAGGAGCTGGAACTTGACGTCGATGTCACCGTTAGATCTAAAGGCTGTCCATGACCCACCAGTGACTTCTGTAGCCCTCGTTAACGTACAGTTCCCTTTTAGAATCAGTCACTCCGATCATAAGCAATACGTCAGTGAAGAATCCAGTGCCAGTCTCAAAGATGACATCGTCACGTAGATCCAAGACGATTCATACCACCAAATAAAAACACCTGCCGAACAAAACTAGTCTTAGATATTTGCATGAAAATTATTTCCATACAAACTTAAACTCCTTCAGGTCCGGCTCTGCTTGGAAAAACATGTTACGATTAATCAACACATCAGTCCCCTGAAAACCAACTGCATTCAGACGAACCAACTATTTTTCTCTGGAAAAGAAATGCATTCAAACAAACAAACTATTTTTCTCCTCTGGAAAACAAATGCATTCACTGAACAAACTATCTCACTACTCTGAAAAACAAATGCATTCAATGAACAAACTATTTTTCTCCTCTGAAAAATACATATATTCAATGAACAAATCATCACACGTATCAATTTTCTTGGGAAATTATCTTGGATGAAGAAAAATCTAAATATTTACCCTACGGTGCCAGAATTTCAGCTAAAGCTGATCAAACGTCGAGGAACAACTATCTTCCTGGCCCAACCACATCTGACATCATTCAGCCTCCAGCTAAACTGTCGTTGGCACCCCACAGAATAAGTTGCCTCGGAGCTTGGGTAGAATCCTCCCTGTCCAGTCTAGATCTCTTTCCCAACTGATTGACAGTTTTCCTAACCGATTTCGCCTCTGTTTCATTTTACTAAGGTTACCATACTTTTATCATTAAAACAACCAATGAAAATTTCCCAACGCAAACAAATGACCTATCACCTCAAATATTTATTTTATAAAATTAATAGTTCACAACCTCTTTTCTTTCCCTAAAATTTTATTATTGGCATTAATCACAATCTTTCACACAAAAGAATTATCGAAAAAAAATCGTCCATTTTATTCTTTTCCAGGAATAAAAAAAATGGCGATTGACACGTAGCAAAATTGACGTCATATTTCTAAATCTAGCACAGGCACTCTATAAAACAATTTGCACTTGGAAAATAAAAATTCTCGCGAGCGTTTCGTTTCGCGACATTACGCCCCTCCTCTTGAGCTGAAACATCCATGTTTAAGCTATTCTTTTACAAGTGCAGTCGACTCAAATAGTCTGCGCCAACATTGTCTTTCCCTTTGATAACTTTGACTGTGAAAGAATACTGTTGCAGCTGGAGAGCCCACCTCATCAGTCGACCATTCTCAGTCTTGGTTTTCTGCAAATATGTGAGTGGTTGGTGGTCCGTCTCCAAAGTGAAATGTGTTGAATACAGGTACTGTTCAAATTTCTTGACAGCCCATACCACTCCCAAACACTCCTTTTCGATGGTCGAGTAGTTTTTCTCTGCACGGTTAAGCTTCTTGCTTGCATAGGCTACTGGCTGTAACCCTTGCCCTTGATCTTGCAGTAAAACTGCTCCCACTGCAACATCTGATGCGTCACTCCTCAGAGTAAATGGTTTGCTGATGTCAGGTAGCAATAACACTGGTTTGCTTACCAAGCAATCTTTGAGTTTAACGAATGCTGCTTCACATTTTTCATCCCAGGCCACTTTTTCTGGTAGACCTTTCTTTGTCAAATCAGTCAACGGAGCGCTGATTTCCGCATAGTTGCTGATGTATTTCCTGTAGAACCCTACTAGTCCTAGGAATGCTCTGACTTCCTTCTTTGTGATCGGTCTGCTGGCTGACCTGATTTTCTCAGTTTTGTCATCATCAGGCATGACTGTGCCTCCACCCACATGATGACCCAAATAGTCTAACTCCCCGAAACCAAAGTAGCACTTAGAGGGTTTCGCTGTAAGACCAGCCTCCTCCAACCTTTTCAACACAGCATCAATGGCCTCTACATGCTGTTCCCATGTTTCAGTGGCAATGATGATGTCATCAATGAAATGTTCAATATCAACACGCTTCAGAGGTTCAAGTAACTTGCGCATCATTCGAGTGAAAATAGAACTTGCAGTCTTGATTCCGAATGGCAGATAAGCGAAACAGTACTGTCCCATGGGTGTACTAAACGCTGTTTTCGGTTTATCCTCTTCTTTGACTGGTATTTGCCAATACCCTTTCGTCAAATCTATCTTTGACAAATAGCGTGCTTTCTGCAATTTTGCAAAGATTTGTGGTACATCAGGAATAGGTTCCGAATCGAACTCTACCTGCTTGTTGAGGCTTCTATAGTCAATACAGAAACGTATTTCACCATCCTTCTTCTTCGCCAACACAATCGGACTATTGTAAGGCGACACTGTTGGTTCTATGACCCCCAACTCCAACATGTCAATGACCTCCTTCTTCACTGTTTCTACCTGCGCAAATGGTAGCGGGTATTGCCTCACATGCACTGGCTCTTGTGATGTAAGTTTGAATTCACATTCTTCGATTTTACATTTCCCTGGTATGTCTTTAAGCACCTTTTCTCTCCTATCGCAAATAGACAAGATTTCAGCCTGTTTGTGCTCGTCCAACTCAGGGTTGATCTTCACGTCTCTGGGACCTTCTTTTGCACGCAATGTAAGCATGGGAAAACGATCTATGCCTAGTGCTCCCATCTCTTCATCGCACACATCGTCAACCACAACGCTCACTTCCTCCTCATCTGTCTCCATGACTACCGCGTTTGGCTGTGCTTCATCTGTCCCTGTTTGCTTCCCGTCACGTTCGACGTACACTTTCAGCAAATTCGCATGTAGCAGTTTTTCATGTCCCCTTATCTTGATCCTGTAGTTGCAGCTGCCCACTCTCTCCACAACTGGATAAGGACCTTTCCACGTTAGCTGCAGCTTGTTGTGTTTTGCGGGCAACAAAAGCAAAACTTTGTCCCCGACCTCAAATTTTCTGTCTTTGGCCTTCTTGTCATACGCCCTTGTGTACCTGAGCGCTGCCTTGCTGAGGTTGTTCTTGGCAATCTCACAAGTTTTCTCGATTTTGTTCGTGAGATCCGTGATATGACTAATCGTGGATCGCACTTCCTCTCCTGCATCCTCGTTTGTCCACACCTGACGTAGAACCTGCATAGGCCCTCGTACTTCACGCCCATACAACAGTTCAAAAGGCGAAAATTGCAAGCTTTCTTGCGGTACCTCCCTGTAGGCAAATAATAACACCGGCAAAAACTTGTCCCAGTCTTTGGGCTGTTCTTGACAAAGTCTCTTCATCATGTCCTTGAGTGTAGCATTGAACTTCTCTGTCAAACCATTTGTTTGCGGGTGAAAGGGTGTAGTATGGATCCCCTTTATGTTGAGAAGCTTGTTCACTCTCTCCATGATTTCGCTGGTGAATTGGGTACCCCTATCTGTGATCACTTCCTTAGGAATTCCCATCCTGGTCCAATAGATCCACAACGCCTCGCTCACTGTCTCTGCCCTAATATCTTTCAGAGGTGTCGCTTCTACATACCGCGTGGCATAGTCAACCATGGTCAATATGTATCGATGACCCCTGCTGGACGCTGGTAGTATCGGACCAATGATATCTACCCCAACTCGCTCGAAAGGTGTGCTGATAAGCGGCATGCTTTTCATCGGAACCTTCCTTGTTGCTCCCTTCCTCGTGCTCCTCTGACACACGTCACATGACGCACAATAACGTTTGACGTCACCACAAATACCCGGTCAATAAAAATCACGCCATATCCGGTCGCGAGTTCGACGTACTCCTTGATGTCCTGCCATCGGTGTATCATGAGCCAATTTAAGCACATCTGATCGGTACCGTTCTGGTACTACCACTTGTCTACATGGTTTACCTTCACTCATGTAAACTCTGTACAAAATGTCTTTCTTCCACTCGTAGTGGGTTTCTTGCTTGAGCGCTTGCTCTGCCCTTTCCCGAATCTTTCCTAAAGTCGGGTCTGCCTTTTGTTCCCTAGATAGATCTTCAGGACGTACTTGCCCTAAGTCAATCTGCTTAGGAATCCATGGCTTGGCTTGTGCTTGTTGCTTCTCCTGCAACCTGGTTTGTACCGGTGCTACAACTTGTTCCTCCGGTTGCTCTACCAACGGAAACAATGGAACTTTGACCTCAGTCCTGTCTGTCATCTTTCTGCTATTCCCTATCAGAACTTGATGTACAAGTGTCTTCAAAACCAAAACACGCGTTTCTCCAACGAAAAACTGAGTTTCCAAATTCACCACAGCAATAGGCACTTTCTTTCGCTTGGATGAATCTGCAAGTGTCACGTTCTGATATTCGCCCGTATACTTGCTTGGGGAAACTAAACTTGAATCCACCAATATGCTACTGGCCCCTGTATCCCGAATACCTTGAGCCTTTACTCCATCCACTTTCAACTCACAGTTTGGTTCATAGCCGTCTTCACTACATCTGTTACACGGTTTCTGTTCCTGGGTCACGTTGACCGCATTCACAACAGCTGACGCTAGGTTTGAGTTTGGTCTGTTTCTATTCACATTTGCCTTTTGGCAATCCCTCATCAAATGTGGGCCTCCACATCGAAAACATCCCTTGAAGTTTTGCTGAGACTTGTTCATTCCTGACGCACCCGCGTTGCCAGGACCTGTCGCTTGACCACTCACCCCTCCACTACGTCGTTGTCCCATGTTCGAATTCTGCGTTTGCTGGTTAACCCTGGGACGGTTATCCATTCTAGCACTGGGTCCAATGGGCCGCCTCGTTGCTATCGGACCTCCAGCATTCTGCGCATCTTCATACGTTTGAGCATGGACCACCACTTCGTCCACACACGTAGGGTTTCTCTCCCTAATAAATCTCGCCTCCTCTTGAGACACTATCTCCAACATTTTGTCCATGAGAATTAAATCTTTCAGCTCACCTAATTTTCCTTCTTTCTCAGACAAATCCACCCATCTGTCCAAATACATCCCCATCCTGTTCCTACACTCCCTGATGCCTTCCTGACTGCCCCGCTTGAATTCCTTGAACCTTTTTCGATATGTTTCAGCGGTCAGTTGGAAACGCCTCATGATCGCTGCCTTGACCATGTCGTAATCCAAAATCTCCTCATCAGACATCTCAGTGTAGACTTGCCGCGCTTGGCCTCGTAATTGACCAGACAATCTTATTGCCCACTCATCCTTGTTCCAACCTGACAGCGTAGCGATACGCTCAAACTGTTTCAGGTAGACCTCTACATCGTCCTTATCATCCAAATAAGGCACATTCACATTCAGACAGCTCCTCGCTGCCCTCGGCTCCGGATAAAAATTTTGATTTTGATCCCCATCATCTGCAGTCCACTCTTGCGCCTTTCTCAACTCAAACTCGTTCTGCATGGCCATTTGTTCCAATTTTGCCTTGGCCTCCCTTTCTTCTCTCATAATGCGCTCTTCTCGTTCTTCACGTCGGAGCTGGTCCTCCCGTTGCTCCTGCCGTATCTTCTCCGCTTTCTCTTCCTCCTCCTTCCGGATCCTCTCTGCTTTCTCTTCCTCTACCTTTTCCTTCCGGATCCTCTCTGCTTTCTCTTCCTCCCTTATCCTCTCCGCTTTATTTTCCTCTTCCTTTCGGATCCTCTCCGCTTTCTCTTCCTCCCTTATCCTCTCCGCTTTCTCTTCCGCTTCTTTCCTTCTATTTTCCACATACTCTGCCAGATCCTTATCTGTCAGACCCAGGATGATCCCATCCTGCTTGTAGGCTAGCAGCGGAGACTCAGTCTCCATCTGAACTGGTTGCTGCCTCGGCATCCTCCTAGCCAAACTTTCCCTAAACTAATCCTGTTTTACTACACGTAACCCTGGTAGATAAAACCACAGACTATTTAGGCCTCAAACGTACTCGCCTTTCCAAAGGTTAAAGTACTACAACGGATACGCCTGCGCTCTAGCCCCAAACGGCTCTTCTGTCACAGCTATCCTTACGTGAACGGTTATACACTAACAACACGATCACCGACGATAATCCACCACCTTCCAGATTATCATCCACACTTAGTCTCCTGGTTAAGTAAAACGTCTAACTAGACCCACATTTACTAACCAGCACTACCAATTACCACAATTGGTTAAACTGTCAATCGGACACTACCGAATCTGACTTTCAGACCCTCAACTAGAAATAATTCTTGGTTAGAGGTTTGACCAGACTAAGCAACACAGAGCTAATTAGGTTGACCGCCTCACCGATCAATACATAACCTCTAGCCTGTCTTTGAACAACACTGAAACTACAATGTTTTCGGAACATCCAACTTACTTAAAGTTTAAGCTGGAAAACTTACTTTCAAACTATGACCGATACTTTACCCTACATACTCCATCAGGATAATAAACGTCATAGGTTGCAGAAACTGTTCAGCCTAAGTATACCTTCGACCAAAACACTAGTACCTACGTACAATAGCTATTGCAAACTCTGCAATTCAAGGTTCGAAATTTTGGAAAAGTAAAACTTATATCCAAAATATCTTTAATCCTACTACGGATAATACCGGTCTTCACTGCTCAACCGCCAAAATAAATAATTTCAAACGAGATGATTTCCCTGAAGACACTTGCACAGCTGGGTTCTCATACAATATGTACCCACTGATGCACTAACATGTTAGCAGACATAATGCACATTTTATGTAAGCAATGACTAGCAACAACATAAAACAATATCTTACCTATACTGCTCTCTAATCATGCTCATGCAGACGTGCAACAATTACATCAAGGTAACCACAACTTGAAGCAAGAACTTATTATTATGGAAAAAATTATGAAAACTCGCTGAAGTGTTGAATTTGTAAAGTATTGGATTAATGGTGCACCTCTGACATTAAAAAAAATGAATGGCTCGTTACCCCCAGAATTTTCCAGAAATTCTAATCCCGGACGATGAACCCAGAATGTCGCAAACCTGGGTGTTACTGGGTGATCACTACTGATGAAGGACTACCTTGACTTTCATGACTTACCCCAGAACATGGTTTTATTTCAATAAAAAAACCTAAGGTACACCATTTACTTCCAACACTTCACAAACACATAACACGTTTTTCCAAGTTCGATTATTTTATTATATTCCGTTCATTTTTTTCTTCGAAATCGGAACGATAATTTGGCGATACTTTTCGTCGTGGTTACCGAAAATAATGTTTGTTTGGTTTTTTACTTAGCTTTCTATTTTCGTCCTCGTTGAAATCGTTGTTAACAAATGAAGAAACCAGTCTTTAGATGAGTTGTAGAAAAGTTCATAGGAGCTGGAACTTGACGTCGATGTCACCGTTAGATCTAAAGGCTGTCCATGACCCACCAGTGACTTCTGTAGCCCTCGTTAACGTACAGTTCCCTTTTAGAATCAGTCACTCCGATCATAAGCAATACGTCAGTGAAGAATCCAGTGCCAGTCTCAAAGATGACATCGTCACGTAGATCCAAGACGATTCATACCACCAAATAAAAACACCTGCCGAACAAAACTAGTCTTAGATATTTGCATGAAAATTATTTCCATACAAACTTAAACTCCTTCAGGTCCGGCTCTGCTTGGAAAAACATGTTACGATTAATCAACACATCAGTCCCCTGAAAACCAACTGCATTCAGACGAACCAACTATTTTTCTCTGGAAAAGAAATGCATTCAAACAAACAAACTATTTTTCTCCTCTGGAAAACAAATGCATTCACTGAACAAACTATCTCACTACTCTGAAAAACAAATGCATTCAATGAACAAACTATTTTTCTCCTCTGAAAAATACATATATTCAATGAACAAATCATCACACGTATCAATTTTCTTGGGAAATTATCTTGGATGAAGAAAAATCTAAATATTTACCCTACGGTGCCAGAATTTCAGCTAAAGCTGATCAAACGTCGAGGAACAACTATCTTCCTGGCCCAACCACATCTGACATCATTCAGCCTCCAGCTAAACTGTCGTTGGCACCCCACAGAATAAGTTGCCTCGGAGCTTGGGTAGAATCCTCCCTGTCCAGTCTAGATCTCTTTCCCAACTGATTGACAGTTTTCCTAACCGATTTCGCCTCTGTTTCATTTTACTAAGGTTACCATACTTTTATCATTAAAACAACCAATGAAAATTTCCCAACGCAAACAAATGACCTATCACCTCAAATATTATATTTTATAAAATTAATAGTTCACAACCTCTTTTCTTTCCCTAAAATTTTATTATTGGCATTAATCACAATCTTTCACACAAAAGAATTATCGAAAAAAAATCGTCCATTTTATTCTTTTCCAGGAATAAAAAAATGGCGATTGACACGTAGCAAAATTGACGTCATATTTTTAAATCTAGCACAGGCACTCTATAAAACAATTTGCACTTGGAAAATAAAAATTCTCGCGAGCGTTTCGTTTCGCGACAGTGTGTTTGCCAACATGGGAGCAAATTCCTTGCGTAATGTTCGCTGTTGCCACTATAGTGGAATTGTTTTTGTATTCAGTTGCCTGAAAATGCAACATTGTGCTTGAATGCAGCAAGTTGCCATCTTGGGTAGCTTGTGTTTAGATCCAGCGCCTTGAGCGGCTCTTTGAGCTGTGACACACAGTGCGCAGTCATGACGCACACAAAGCAGGGACTTTATGCCCCCACTCCCTCTCATCCACCAAACCAAAAGCATTATTTTGTGCTTCACATCTGCTGTACAGCCAAAAGTCACCACTTTTTGTTTTCTTATTGTATAGTCCTTAATTGTCAATATTTCTGCCTGTTCTTCTCCACAATCAGCGGTGAACCTTTCTCAGATCACAATATAGAATCACTTTATTCATCCAACCTTGATGGCAGCTGAGTGTGTGTGTCGGAGATCTAGCAAACATAGGCTAGGTGTAGGCATGTCTCTCAACTCTAGTGTCAGAGATCTACTACCAAACATAGGCTAGGTGTAGGCATGTCAGAGATCTACCAAACATAGGCTAGGTGTAGGCATGTCTCTCAACTCTAGTGTCAGAGATCTACTAAACATAGGCTAGGTGTAGGCATGTCAGAGATCTAGCAAACATAGGCTAGGTGTAGGCATGTCTCTCAACTCAAGTGTCAGAGATCTACCAAACATAGGCTAGGTGTAGGCATGTCAGAGATCTAGCAAACATAGGCTAGGTGTAGGCATTTCAGAGATCTAGCAAACATAGGCTAGGTGTAGGCATGTCTCTCAACTCTAGTGCCAGAGATCTACCAAACATAGGCTAGGTGTAGGCATGTCTCTCAACTCTTGATGCTGAGATTGGGGTCAGCGACACTTTTTGGGCCAGCTGAGCTGCCTGCCTTTATAAGCTAGTACCATTCCAGCACAGCCCGATAGAGACAAATGGTCTTTTGCAATCGCCTTATTTTTCATTTGCATGTTTACTGTTTTGCAGTCACTATATTTTTAATTTGAGTGTTTAATGATTTGTGATGTTCTGAAGTCGCATTATTTTTTCAAAATTCGCTTGTTTACTGCCTTGCAGTGGTCAGAAGTGTAACGAAGTGCCGGCTGACATGTGGGAGAAAGCCATGGAAGCGGCCGTCACTTCTGTCAACCTCAGCAAGAACACCTTCACTCAGATCCCTGGAAAGTCAGTTTTTGAATTTATCATTGGTCCTGATGCTGTGCTAAGTTAGTATACAGCATTTTGAGTTTGAGCTCATTTTTATGTGGAATCATAATTTATAATAGCTTATTATAATTATTATAATTATTATTAGTATTAGTATCACAATTATTATTAATTCCCGAGCGAATTGTTTTTGATGTTGTACGTACAGCATCCATCTATCCGGAGATGACATTCGCGCACTTTTCTCTGAAACTAATGGATGGATTTCTTTGAAACTTTGCTATGTAGTTGTAACATATTGATTAGTATTATTATTAATTATTATTATTATGGTTTTTGTTATATTGCCACTGTAACGCGACTTTTGCCAATGTTATTATTGTTTTTCTTTTGCCAAGGTTGTTGAATCCCTTGATTCGTTTTTTGCCATAGGCCAAATCCCCAACATAATAACAAAATATAAAAAATAATATTTGATTCAGAATCACCAACAAATCACCAACTAATCACAACATAGATATTGATTATCTAGCTAACTAAACACCCAAACTGAATCAAGCAAAGTTAAGAAATGCTGCTACGCAAAGCAAAAAGGATGAGAAAAATGCACATCATCTTTTCTGCTATCACGATACCATTGAATGATTGTGGAAGCGCGCTGCCTATGCGAGGTAAAAGCAGGCTACTTTTAGGTTCAGGCAGCGTGAGTTAAGGTCATCAGATAGATAGATAGATATTCAGTGCTTATAGGGTCCAGCGGACTGCCAAGAGCCGAATCAGGACCACTAAGGTCATCATATTAAGCACAACCTGTGTGCTGTGGCGTTTCTGGAAATAACCAATGGGCATAGTTGTATTTATGTATGTGTGTAGTGTTAACATCCTCTTTTTTTAAAAGTAAAATTATATATAATTATTTATATATTTTGTTCAGTTTGATGCTGCTGAACGAAACGTTGAAGGAACTGAACCTGGGGTTTAACAAGATTGCCTCCCTTTCTCCTGACATTGGCCTCTTCTTGAAGCTGACCTACCTTGACTTGCGGTAAGCTTGTCACTTTTGTTTGCTTGACTTGCTTCATGATTCTTACTAACGGCATCACCGTGATTTGCTACAGTCAGTTGATTCGACACTCATTGTTTTGATTTACTTCACTCGGTAGTTGAAAAATAACTCCCTATTGAAAATTGCTTTTAACTTTTGCAAGCAGTGATGCAGGGCTTGTAATTTTCCGCGGTTCAGAAAGTTTATGCTACTGAAAAAATATTTCCTCCCGGAAAAGTACAAGTGTGGTTTTCTGCGGAACCAAAAAGTTTGACTACATTTTCCTCCAATAAAAAAATGTTGTGTGCGTGTTTTTAAGTCAAACGGAAACACGGAATTGCACATGAGCATGTCTGAATCGTAGCCGGTAAAATGGGTGCAGTAGCGTGGAGATGCAGGTAATAATAATAATGATAAAAGCTTAAAAAATGCACGGAGTTGGGAATGGATAGAAAAAGATGTGTGTGATGAACGACTAGGACAATATTTGAGGAAGATCTCAAGAAATGGAACAGCCTTTTGTGCAGTGTGCCAATCGCAAATCAAATACTGTTTCAAGATTCAAGATTTGGATTGTGCATCAGAATGTATGAAGATTTTGTAAAACTAAATTGGGACTTTATTGGTGAATAGTGACTGTCAGCTGAGCATCAGTGTGTATTTACACTTAGATTTGTAGATGGACTTTGTTGGTGAATAATAACTGTAAGCTATGCATCGATAAAGACAGGCTATGTCAAGAGTTCAGCTGTGTGTAAGCAAGCTAATCTTTCTTTCTCTATGTTATATGTTTTTTGCTCATCAAAAAATGCATGATGAACCCTTTCACTGTCGCAGTACAATAGCATTTTGGTATTGCTGCATGCCAGAGAAGAATTTTGCTTTCTTCGGTAGGTTCACTAATCTGTTCACTGCTTATTCATTGATTGAAATATCTCTTAGATATTTGGCATGTTTTTGACTTATACCATGGGCTATTGTGTGATATTATAATAGTTGGATTTTGTTTGTAATTCTTATAGTTAAAAATTATATAATAATTATTTTTAACATTTAAAATTACAGTTTTTAGACACACACACACACACACACACACACACACACACACACACACACACATTTTAGCACATAAAGCCACACAAAAACTGGTGTTAGTGTATTAGGATAGGATAGGATAGTCAAACATCTAGTCGTTTAAAATATCTAGTAGCACTTCCAGAGCACTGTGTCACTTGAAAACAGGTCTATGTGTTGAACTCCGACTTTGGTCCGCCATCTTGAATACGATCAACACTTGCTTCATGTACAACTAATTCTTATAGCGGTCAAAGGGAAAGAACAGTATTTTAGTAACCCTACAAGTGGTTGGACCAGCTTTTAGTATTACCTCTCATTTAGTTTGCCGAAATTTTGCTGACGAAATTGCACCGTGGTAGCCTGGTCATGGGCGTATAAAAGACTGAACATGACCACATACAGAGCACGGCATAAGCAGTAAAGGCTTCTGCACTCTCTGTTAGCGCCTAGGCGGCCCCTTTTTTAACTCCAGATCATTACAAGCCCTGGTGCTTTATTTGCATGAAGCAAAACGTATCGTGATCGTTATTGTGGTAGAATGTAATTGCTGATTTTATCTCACAGTGTAGACAGCAGCCCATGATGGCCTATAACCTGACACTTGGTCTTGTGGCTTCTTATGTTTTATGCCAGCTGTGTTAGCTCTTGCTGTGTCAGGCTACGGGCCATTTTGAGTTTCTATCATCACTTTGAAATGAAAGCTGAGACCAGCAGTTGAATTCTACCATTGTGAGGATGACAATACCTGTTGTTTCGTGCAAATGCAGTACTGCTTACAAGCAGTTTTTAATAGGGAGTTACTTTTCAGCCGCCCTGTCATTTGGCTTTTTGTTTCCTGCCTTCTGTGGACAGCGTGGGAAGAACGAAGATATTGTAGCTTTTAATTTTCTTCTTTGTGTCCTTTATCCAAATAGATACGGTTCATTGTACTATTCCACACCCACCCCATGCATTTATTTATATTTAACAATGTTTTCAGAAACAACTTGCTGTCGAGCCTACCAGCAGAAATCAACTCCCTACAATCGTTGAGAGAGTTGACTTTGTCCAACAACAGGTTAAATTTTACTTTTTTAAATCAATGAATTCAATTAAATCTTTCATTTAATGCATGTTCACACATTTAGATGTTATTAGACAGAAAGTTTGAATTGAATTTGGCAAAGTTGTTTTGTGTTTGTTGCGTCGTCATCTTTCAGGTCTTTATGCAGTCCACTGTTTACATAGCCTTATGCTTAACAGGTGGGATGTTGCATAGGCTGAGGTATGGTACCCTTGTTTTCATTCAACATAACATAGCAGACAAGAAGCAGATGACGCGCTTGCACATTATCAGTGGATAGTTGGTAAATGTTGCAAATTTTCTGTGAAAGTTGGCAAGATTATTGTTAAAGTAAGCCTGACTCGCATTTCCAAACTTTCACCCTAGGCAGCAAAATTGCAGAAGAATCGAATCATCCGAAATTATTGCCATGAAAGCTCTCCAGTAAGTGTGTAAGCAGCTTCAGGAAGACATTGGGCTCACCTGATAATGTCACAGCATGGGTCTAGCAATAGGGTCCAAGGTTCAGTCATAAGCGTCACCCGATACTACAGGCCCCCCATTACTTTCTCTTGGATAATTTTCAACAATGCCTCGGAGTATGTGGATTACACTCAGCTGTGTTTTATCTGTGTGCATGCTAGCACCTGTATTCTAAGGGAGATAAGCCCTTTACTGCATCGTTTTATAATGTAATAACAATTATGCAAATTTTAGGGTAAACTCATTTTCGTGAAAAATAAACACATCCTTTGCACTGGGCCACTTTAATTTGTTTATTTTAAACACTTAAAAAAATATATATTTAAAGGTTTTTGGTGTCAAATTTCTCTATACATTTCTCTTTTTCCATTGTATTTTATACAGATTCACAGAGATCCCACCAGCTGTGTATGGCCTGAAGAAGCTGGAGATTTTGTTCCTCAGTGATAACCAGGTGTCTGCTTTGGACCACGAAGGGCTGTTACGTCTGCCTGTGCTAGCCACGCTGG
The DNA here is from genome assembly GCA_036898135.1 of Oncomelania hupensis. NCBI lineage: Eukaryota > Metazoa > Mollusca > Gastropoda > Littorinimorpha > Pomatiopsidae > Oncomelania > Oncomelania hupensis. Next base: position 75,262,093 of record CM072516.1, read on the forward strand.
ACCTGCAAAACAACAACCTTAGTCAGATTCCCCCTGAGCTGGGCAACTGTGCCAGCCTCAAGTTAGTGGCTATTGTATTTTTATTTTGTCCTTTTTGCCATCATCTTTGTAGTGTTTTGCTGTGGTGATCATTCGTCGCTTTATCTCTTAGCAATAGTCAAGCCATCTCTTTCAGGTATTTCTAAAACTAGGCAACGGTCTCATGTAGGGACAGTTTGCTGCTTTTGTCATCATTATCCTCATTGCCCGAAGAATATAAATCAGCTGCCGCCAGAACTGGGCAGTGGTGTGACTCTGTGGAGTGCCTTTAAAGAACTTTTTTTTTTTGGTTCTATAATGCAGTCGTTCAGTAGTTTGTTTTGTTTGTGGACTTTTTTTTTTTTTTTTTAAGTTTGTCATTTTTTTAAGCTTTAATTATTTTATTGCTATTGTTTTTCTGGACTTTTTTTTAACTTCTGTGCATGCAGCAGGATAACCCTTTTTGCTTCAGAAGTCAATTACCAAAGGAGACACAAAGTTGGTGTAGAACAAACCTCTGTTAGCAAAGACTGTGTATGTGTTGTTGTTTCATAGCCTTTGCAGTCTAGTGGATTACCATGTTGAATACACATGTGCAATCGCTCATGTTAGGACTTTGTCCTGTATTGCACAGAAGCCTCCAGCTGGGTGGAAATCCTTGCCGCAATCCCCGACCTGCAATCCTGGCGAAGGGCACCCCAGCCATTCTGGAGTACCTACGCAGTCGCATCGTTGTGTGACAGCAGGTTCAGTTTCACCATTAGTCTTCTTTTTGTGGTGGATTTCCTTGATATTTTATTTAGAAACCATGGTTTTCATTGTAGGGAAGACAAAAATTGTGTGTAAAATGAAGATAGCAGTAGTCATGTCTAAAGAGACGGGAAATAAACGCTTGATTTTCAATAGTGTAAGAAGATGTCAGAATGAAGTCCTCAGTCCCAGAAACATCTTTATGCCGAAAAAAGTATCCACAATTTGGCTGTTTGGCAACAGAAATGGGAAGAAACTGAACCTTTTGAACGAGAATTCATTGCTCAAAATTAAACACATTGCCATTTTAGGTTGTCGGCTACAAAAAGTTGGTTAAAAGACTCCGGTCGAGCTGGATATGCGCTATTCAAGAATACTAAGTCAATTAAAACAAAAACCAGCTCACGAAACTGAACATTTGGATACCAAACTTTCTGTATGCATTTTGCCAATAATTAGTTTTTCACAGTGTTTTGGAACAGTGACATGTTTCTGTCAGTTTTACTTAGGAATACAAAATGTTATGGACTGGGCATTACAAGGTTGCTTGAAGCATCCTTGCCTCTATAGTTTGTTGTGGGTCTTTGTTTAGTCACTTCAATGGAAAGATGTTCAGTGAAATGAACCAACTTTGAGGCGTTGTGGCTACTTGATAATTCCTTTCGGTCTTTTGTTGTGTCCATTTGCTGCATTTACTTATCAACATGTTCTATTTTTCTACTTTGTATTTAATGCCTCGTGGGGCTACTGCTCATTCTTAACACTTTGCAATACACTTTTTGGGCCTCAGCAGTTTGGCAGCCGATGCTGTTCAGACATTTGTTTTCTTTTTCTGCTAAAGTTAGCACCCAGAGAATTGTATTTTAACCTGTCAGTTATATTTGTTTAGAAGAATTTGTGTATGTGCATTGGCGTAAGAAGAATGCATGTGTGTATGTCTGTTAGCGTAAGTTGTGATTTATAATAAATAGTAGGACACTAGGGACTATCAAAAGCAAGAGATGATGTTAGGAATAAATGGTAAAATCCCAGATTGGATTTATAGCTGCTGAAAGATAATGCTAGAATAGCTGCAGATATTTTCATTTTCAAATTAACGGAATAAATTGTAAAATTCACAATAAAGTTTATATGGTGCAAAATGGACACAAAAAGCTGCAGTTTTTTCCATGTCCATTTATTATTTGTACACCAGGTAATTTGGTAAAAATTATAGCGCAACAAAATAACAAAAAATACATGATTTAGTTTTTATGTCCATTTATTATCTGTACAACAGGTAATTTGGTAAAAATTCAGATTATAACGTAACAAAAAATATATTATTTATTTCATAAAAATCAGTACAATGTAACCAAATTACAAACAGCACATGGTTCATTTCATAAAAATTAGTGCAACAACAAAATAATGAAAACTAACAAATAAGTTAATACCGAATGAACATTTTTGGGAAGATCAACAGTGATTGTCACCACCAAGTTTGCCATTGCCAAGCATACAAATCGCCCACCAGAAATAACCCTGCCAAATCACTGTATGACATAACAGGGATCTGCTGCAATATTTCTGAATGACAACATATAATGTATGCATTTGGTGGTTGAAAAGTAGCTCCCTATGAAAAATTGCTTACAGCTGTTGTAAACAGAACTACATTTGTATCAAACATGTATTGTCTTGACTTGACTCGTTAGACGTTTGAGGCCCGTATTGTCATCCTTACAGTGGTGGAATTTCATTGCAGATCATTGATTTCATCTCACAATGACCAAACAACCAATGATGGCTGTCGCCTGATGGGAGCGTCAAATGCAGCGCCTTTACAAAAGTTCCAAGCAGTTTTCAGGGAGTCATTTTTTTCCAACCACCCTTTAGATCAACACACTGTGCAAATAACGCATTGCACTTTAAAAAGCTGGAGAAAAACAAAATGTATGTGAAAAAAATATCACAGTCGGCATTTACCATAACTTTACATTGTACAATAAATATTCAGTCCATGTGTTTATCATTAAAACACATTGTAAAATAGTCAATCCGCACATTTATCGTTGGACTATATTGCAAAACTATATTTGGTACAACGCTGCAAACATTTTCAGGTTTCAGTATCGTCATTAAACAAGCTTAATTAATGTACACATTATTGTCAGAGATTGTTGTAATGTCTGCAATGGTTCTGTGATTTCCATATATATTGTATATAGTTTCATGCAAAAACCAATGATGAACAAATGAGAGTGTATGAACATAAATGGCTTTTTTTTTTTTTTACACCTGAAAAAACCCTGACAAAATCAATTGAACCAATACACCAGTCAGGAAATACTAAATAAATGTTGTACATGAATTTTTTATATCAAAATTATGAAGTCCGTTAAAATGAACTGACTGGAAAAGTAAAATGGCAATGGATGAATCCATCATGTGTGTTCATGTTATTCTGTTCTCTCTTGCTGTCTGCAAAGTTTTCTCTTTCCCTTGTTAGTATTTTGTGTACACCTCATTCAAAATATTTCTCCAAACACAATCTGTAGCTTAAAACAAACAATTATTATATGTACAAAACTTCCTGAACTGCTGGATTATTATAACATGTATGCCTTTGCACTGCTTCGTACTCTCAAACAATTCATATGTACTTGGTCTCAACTCATGCACTTATATATATTTTTTGGCATTGACATATCACAGAATATGTCCACCTCATATCTTTATCTTTGGAAAGGACTAAACTGTTTCGATGAAATTGTGAGATACTGTTGCTTTCTTTGGTTGTTTGTAAACCAAGTTTATTTTTAATACTTCAGATTTCTGTGGGGTTCATTTGGAATAGTTACAGCAGATGTACATGGAAAAGAAACAGTCACACATTTTGTAACTTATAAAAATAAATCATTTCAGTTAAATTTGATGTGTACCCTACAGGCTCTGGATTAAACGCCTAAATTGAGCGTTGCTAATCGGTGTACACCAGAAAACATCACTAAGAGTGTTATATATATGTACCATCAGTAGATTTGCTGTCTGAAAATTGCCTGTCCATGTTCTGAAGCAGAACTGAAAAAGGGGTTTAATACCTCAGAACTATTTTTTAATAATCTGGTGTGGTGGTCAATTTTTCAGATTAGTTTTTTTTAATTGTCTGAATATTGGTCTATTGCTTCCTGTGTTATTTGGATTGGAACTAATGGTTCTACACAAGGTTATTTCCCTTGCACAGTTCTCTAACCTGCCTAACCAGTCATCCTTGCGACCCTAAGTCATTATTTGGCATTCAATTCTTACACGTTTGCACAATTTTCGTTTCCATAGCAATCAGTTTTTATTGTTTACTGTTCTTGCATCCAAGAATATTCACATGCAAAAGTTTATTATATAGAGAGCTAACTCAGTTGTGTGGTTTTTGTGTGTGTGTGTGAGGATTTCATTATTTCTTGAAGACGGACACAGTTTTCGTGGTGTCTTTCATGTGTTGGAGTTTTGTGACAGCCGCCTGCCACTGGTTGAACTTGTCAAGAAACTCTTTGTAAGAGGGCGGGGACTTGCCAAGGTCTGTGGTGTCCAGGGGTTCATCTTTTGGGTTGTCCTTCAGCCACAGCGACAGCAGCACCTGCAATGGTATTGTTTTCAAGAGGTCAGAAATTCTCCCCAGTGATTGGAATCACCCGAGTCTTCAGCCCACGTCTGCAGATACTACATACCAGTACAGCGCCCAGAATACACAGTAGGTCTTGTTCCCTCCCTGGGGGTAGGTGGCACTGCTCTTGTGGCTGCCGTGCTTTTACAGAGAAGGCAGACTGAATTTCGCTCGCTTTTGGGCGATTAATAAAATACAAAATTTCATGATCACTCCTTGCATGTGCTTCAGTTTTACTTTGTTGAATGACAAAACCAACTAACTGTATGTGACAGCCGATACATTAATTTCTAATGGAGAGGAGGAGAGAGATCGTTAGTGGGCACTGTACAGAAACATATATTTTACATTGTACTTGATGTATGTCGTGTAAATACCGATGTCATTTTATTACTTGTTAGCTTGCGAGCGTGTGCGTAAATGTATGCAAGTAACTAAAGCAGACAACTAGTTTGGAATTCGTACTTTATAAAATAAATTATTATTATTATTATTGCACACGTGTGTAAAGACACCCCCCCCCCCATCTCTCCCCTTCCCCACAGTAGTCCTGCAAAAAAACTTGTTTCAAAATTCGACCAATGCAAACTGTGTTCATCATCATTCAGTTTAAAAATCAAGGCAAGTTTAAACACATTTATTCCAAAAGTAGAACATGTGGATGTTATTAGTACATTTACAAACTAACAAATTTAAAATAAACAAAATTGTGAAGTCAGAACATGCGCGACGAATGACTATGGATGGCCATGACGTATTGTTTAGCAAACGTTTCACCCTAGTAAAGTTAAATTGTTGAAATCTGGGATTTGGGTGGAGGCAGGTAGAGGAAGGGTTTATGGATGACCATCGACAGTACAACTAGGGCTACATAAAAGCCTCTGAAGAAAGAAAAAGAAGACCGTTTGAAATGTTCACCTGCATACGATCAGCCTCCTCCGTGTTGGCGTACGGTGCTCCTTGAGTTTGTAGCAACGTGATCAGCGTTTGGAAGCACACATGCACCCACTTCAAATACACGCCTGTGGGCTCTGCAACGTAGAAAAGACATAAATCTGAGATAGTTAGTCATTGCTTATAGGGTCCAGCGCATAAATAAGAGATGAACTAGAAGAGCAAAGCCTGTATGACTCAAATGCTCCTTTTGGAACTTGCCATTTTTAACATGAAAATGAGTGCCCAGATAAAACAAAATGAAATGGTGGCATTAAAATGCAAAGCAATACTGACTCAGATCTTTCTATGCTGTTGACCTTGAAATGACATTGACCTCAGGCTCCAAATACACTCATGTACTATCAAATAAAGTACAGCAAAAGTTGTATTATGCCAAAAAAAAAAACACACCTGGTGACCTTGACCTTCAGTGACCTTGACCTTGGATAACCTTGACCCTGATGTGATCTCTCATGCATGCCTGATCAAATAACCCAACGTTGTTGCATACTATGGGTTAAATAAAAAGCCATTCCACTGTACAATGACATGTATTTTTGTATGATTTTGCAAGGCCTAAAATGCCCTTGACCTTCAAGATCAACTCAAAAAACGGAAAATATATGAAAGCTCAATCTATCATATCTAAATACAAGTTTGGACTTTATATCTCTCATAGTTTAGGGTCAAGGTCACTTCAAAGTACAAAATACAAACCGACTTTGAACCATTCCAGTTATCTTGGAGTGAGGTTGACCAAATTTACATAGTATGTGTGTCTCATTGATATATATTATGAATCAAAGAATCATAAATTCAATATTAATAACCTAGAGAAAAAAGGAAAAAAAATTCTTATGAAAAATTGTAATTTTTTTACTAACATTTGTTGATCCTGTGACCTTGACCTTGAAGTGAAGTTATTTATTCACTGATCATTTAAGAGGTCTCATGAGTATACACCATTTTACCAAATTTGATTGTGATAATTGAAATAAGTTCTAAGATATTAATCAACTTGCAAGTTTTGCACAGATGTTGGACTGCGGGTGGATGGACAGACATTGTTTTTTAGTACATCATTTTTGGACTATTTAGAAATCATCTCGCACAGATATGCAAAAATCTCTTTCTTTCTTTCTTTTTTTTTGTTTTTGAGATGAGTATATAGATTCATATTGCTATGCACATAATGCCTTTGATTGTAATAAAAATTTGTTTGAATTGAATTGTTTTGGGGATTCGATTCAAACAAATCTTTATTACCATCAAAGAAATGATGTATAGCCACTTGTGTCAAATTTGAATAGACTAAAGCGTGCAAAACAAACGACAATTCTAAACAATTTACACTTAGATTATTTTAAAAAAATGATGTAAATACAAAATACTGCGACAAGACCACAAAATGGCTGTTCCTATCCTATCCTGTAACTCAAAAGTCGTTGGGATACCACAGATGATCGTTTCACCGACGTACTCCATCTTTCTCTGTCCTCAGCAAAATGGCTGTTGTTCGCTCTCAAGTAGCGTCCCACTGGAACTTCAGTTTATATTAAAACCCTTCTCAGTGTAAAATGTTGCCTTGAGTAGCTGTTGAGGTGGAAAGGCGCTATGTAAGAAGGACTAAATACATAAATAATACAAGGGCCGCTTGCAACGCGTAGCAGGATTGATCAGGAAAGTTTGACAGTGAAATGTTTTTCATTAGCATTTTGGTAACTTGAGATGTCTTAAATGAAATGTATGCTTTCTTGGAGAGAAGTTATGAAGCCACAGTAGAGTCAATAGCTTTGCTGAGCCTGCTGGCAGTATTTCATAATCATAAAGTACAGTAACAAAATAATAAAATTTACAAAAAACAAGATTTGATTCGTCACCCATGCAGGCAAAATTGGTGCTGCTTTCTCAGTAAAAGTATGGCATTTCGAGAGCAGCACCATCAAGGTCAGGGAAGGGGTGGGGAGACAGGACCTTTAGTGCATGTTTGGTGTATAGGTGTTCTTTGGCACTCACTCATCTAGGACATGAGCATCAGGATCTTTAAAGTCTGTGCTGTGGGATGCATGCGTACACAGACTAGACCTTGGTTTATAGTCTCATATGAAGCAGTAATCCATGTGGTGACAGTGATCATTGTAAAGGGTTGATGAACACAATTTAGGTTGTTTTCTCTGAAAAAGCATGGAAGATGTACAAGCTCCAGCTTGTATGACCCTTTGTCAGCAGCATTTCAACAGAACTACTGATTTCTTTAACGCACATCTGCTGTGGCACAAACAGAAGCAAAATACCATCCCAAAAGTTCTTATTAGAGAATTCAAAGTGGTTTTTCCCAAATGTATTATGCATTGGATGATTGATAAACCACTAACAGAAAATGAGAAGGAAGTGGACTGACCCAGATACATAATGACTTGCTTGAGATGGGCGATGGCCTTCTCGTGTTGGCCTATGATGGACAGGAAGGTGCCCAGTGTGGCGTGAGCCAGCAGCAGATAGTTGCTGGACTTGGGCTGACAAAGTTTCAGAAAATCCACCGCCATGATCAGATGCTTTTCAGATAGCGCCATCCTGCAGAGGAAAACAATAGATGATAGATTTGTTGTGTATGTAGGAGTGTCTATAAAATGTAAACATGTATGTTGCTTACAGATTGCGGTGCTGATTTAGGAATTTAGGCACATTTAGCATCCATTACTATTATTATTATTATTATTGAAAGTAAAAAAACAAAAAATGTTACATAAGAAAATTAAAAAAGAAATTTAGTAAAACCAAAATTACAGTAGGGTTTAAGGTTTGAGAATTGTACATATGAAAAAAATGTGGTGGGTAAAGAGAAACACATTGAGTGAGTGAGTTATTGTTTATAGGGTCGAGCAGACTACAAACAGCCGAATCAGGACCACAACTTGGTTGAAAGAGGATTCACCCCTGATCTGTATAAAAGCTCTGCTGAAACAACCCTAGTGGTAACACTAAAGGCACTCCACCAGCTGGTCACTTTACAATAAAGGCATCCCATGCAGGGAACGCTGAGGCTGCACTCTAATTTATCGAACCCACGTTTACAAAAACAAATTAGAATATAAACATCATTATAATATATGAACAAAACACATAAATATAAAATGCCTTCATAGCTAAATAATAATACCATATAAAGCCCTAGTGACCATTTGGCAGAAAACGTCCAAGTTGACCCAACAGACTCGATACACAAATGAGGAGTTCTGGGAGAGTTTTCAGTAAAAAAAAGGTTGGTGACTGGACTAGCGAAGAAGACAGAAGATTGATAGAACAGAACAAGAACGAGAAAGAACAAATGAGAATGACAGAAAGGTAGTAATTTAAAGCACTAAATTTCCACAAAGTGTGGATACTATTTTGACAGAAAGCCCGGGCATCCCCAACAGTGGAAACGCGCGCACCGAGTGCAGAGGTGAGTCACAAACAAATGAAGTTAAAAGTCTACAACGTTATTTTCAGCAATAAATTTAGCGCAGTGAAAATATTTTATTGAATGCATGCAGTTTACATGTCGCAAAATTAATTTGGTGCAGCAAGTTTCTTTAACATACTAAAGCTGGTTGCCCATCAAACAACAAGAAAGCTATTGCACATAGCATGAGAGATTAAGACTATAATAATCATAATAACCTAGTGTGTTGGGTTCGACTCATTGTAATATAAATAATAAAATCGTTACTATTTATTTTACAATGGGTCAAACCAAACACACTAATTTGTTCAAAGCAGGGTACAATCTTTGTTACATAGATCTACAGGGTGCCTGAAAAGGAACTCCCTGCCAAATGTTCTCTATAATGCTTATAAATAGCGTTGCCTTTGCACGAAATGAAGTGTAGTGTGATCTTTACAGTGGTAGAATTGAACTTGCTGGTCTCCAGGTTTTATCTTCCTCTCACAATGCTGACAGCAACCCGCAATGGCCCATATACCCTGGCACTTTGTCTTCTTATGTCAGCCACCCCTTGGGGTCATGAGCAATCTTGCCACTGTAGATTGTTCTAACCTATAAAGGGAAAAGTGAAAGCCCTAGTTGAAAACCTGTCTTTCCTTTGTAGGCAAGACCGATTCACTGTGGCAACAGTACCCCCGTTGGCGTGCCGGGGGTTTCAGTATAAATAGTATCCCCACTTTATGGAAATTTAGTGCTTTAAATTCCCACTGTCACTATCTTCTTCATTTACTCTTTCCCATTCCTGCTCTGTCCTATCACTCTGCTATACTATCTTCTTCTTTGCTGGATCAGTGGCCTACCTTTTTTCTTGAAAACTCTTCCTGGACAAGACTCCTTGTTTGTGTATGAGGTCTGTTGGATCAGCTTGGGAGTGTTGGACGCTTTCTGCCGGGTGGTCACTAGGGCTTCCTATGTTATTACTTCGCAATATAGGCATTTTATATGTATATGTTTTGTTGATAATTTATAATGATGTTTGTATTCTATTTTGGTTTTGTAACCGGGGGTTCGAGTAGTTGGGGTAAAGCCTCAGCCGTCCCCTGCGTGGGATGTCTTTATTGTAAAGTGACTGGCCGGTGGAGGGCATTCAATTTTCCCACTAGGGTTGTTTCAGCAGATCTTTTATGCGGATCGGGGGTTGTCCGGTCCTGATTTGGCTCGGAAGAGTCCGCTGGACCTAAAGCAACAATCAATCAATCAATCAATCAAATTGTTATGTCAGCCAAATTGGGTCATATCTCATCACCGTGAGATGAAAACAGAGATGGGCAGTTACATTGTAGCACTCTAAGGACCGCAATACCTTTTGTTTCATGCAAATGCAGCACTAGTTACAAAAGTTGTAACCAATGTTCCATAGGGAGTTACTTTTCAACCAATCTGTATAGTATGACGAGACAAAGCAGGCCACAAATGACGCCAGCCTCACCGTAAGTATTGCCTAGCTTAGGCATAACGAAGGGACAGGAACAAATAATAAGATTTGTGGGTCTAGTATTAATGACATTGAAAAACAGGAATCACATTGTTTTATGCAAACTCACATGTAATAGTTTGGTTCTTCATGGCCCGGTTTCGACATTTCAGCCTATTTCATTCATTCACAACACATGGGCAAGCATTTCTAGCAAGATCGACATTCAATTTCAAATGTGGTCAAAATAATAATTTTGTTTGTTGTGTTTAGAATGATATTTTTTTTTTTTTTTTGCGTTTAAAAAAGAAAGAAAGGATAAAGTAAACATCAAATAATAAGATAGGGCAAGGGCAACAAGTTCATTCATTTCTTATCTCTTCTTCCATTCCTCACAAAATAACAATCGCTTTATGTTTTTCTTGCATTTGTTTCCCCTGAAAGTGTAAACTTCTTATTATTTCTATCATTTTTTTAAAATTCTAAGAGGAATAAAATCTAATTTACTTTCATTCTGAGAGAAATAAAACAACGTAATTTAAAAAAAATTTAAATCTCTGTTCTAGTGTTCTAGTGTGGCACTAAACATTTGAATTTATTTTTCTGTTTCCATTCACTCTCCTGAGGTTAAAAATCATTTCCATTATTGTGCTGGATTCAGGATAAAACAGAACTGTAGAAGAAACACAATAGCCTATAGCAATTACCGTAAGTGCCATGGGACGAAAGCATTGCCACAGCAATCAATATAATAATTACCAAATTACACCGACCGGGAACACAAGACGTAAGAAATGTATTCATCCAAGTGTTCCCATTGGAAAAGTTGTTTCCACCCATGCAAAACAACTATAATAAGAATACAAATAACAACAATCTTTAAAATAATGCGCTAGTTCTTTGAATACTAAAAAGATACTGTGAAATAACATAGACAAGTGAAAAGATGACTGCTGATTCTGAAAATAATGACCGCAGATGAAACCCATACACAACAGAACCAAAACAAGATCAACCAAAAGCAATAAGAAAATTATCAGTAATGTACTAATAACAAAATTCTTCCAATATATTATGGAGCAAATGACAGCGTTCAATAATAATAATTTATAATAATTTATTTTGTATAGCGCAATTCAAACATAAAATGCTTCACAAAGCGCTTGATCACACGCAGCCACACACAGATACACACGCATAATAAATCTATTCTGCATTTAAAAACAAGACAGCATGTAGACCTAGTAAAGGTAACAAACCAACAAATAAAAGTATAAAATCAGTCAATCAATCAATAAACTTATATAAAATAAATGAATAATTTCACAGAAAAAATTTAAGAGAGGGACGTTAATACCAAAAGAGGCAGATCAATAAAAGTAATAAGCAAACTGTTATCGTCCATACTCTAATTAGGAAATTTTTCCAATGTATTCATGAGCAAATTACAGTGAACAGAAAAAGTAATAAGCAAATTATTGTCAATGTACTAATTAGGAAATTATTGCAATATATTCATGAGCAAATTACAGAGATCGATAAACGTAATAAGCAAATTACTGCCAGTGAACTAATTAGGAAATTATTTCAATGTATTATTGAGCAAATTACAGCTATTGATGAAAGTAAAAAGAAACAAATAAAATATTTGACTATTTACATACAGGTAACCTTATTGTAACAGCATTTCACCAATCTGTATTGTAGGTGGAGTTCTATTCAGCTGCCGATCTCAGAATTAGAATCAGAATCAGAAAATTCTATTATCCTAACAACAGAGATTCATATTTGGATTTGTCGTCAGGTAAAAAGTTACAAGCAAATAAAAACTCTGTTCAAAATATCATTCACCGATTGACTGGCACAATGGTATATAGTCTATAATGCAACATACCATGCAACATGAGCAATGCACACACATTTCTATACACATTCACTGCATGACATAAGAAAGCTCTTATCTAGCTCGTGTCTGTAGGGCAGATCAATAACGTTATTCCTCATAATTAATTTTTGTTTGTTAAGCTTTATTGTCCCTTTTTATTGGGAAATTCTGGGCCGCCTCCTATGGGGAAGGCGTAAACGCAGCCTGTGGAGCTCCAAAACCCAAGTTGTGTTTTTGAAATTTTGCTGTCGGAGCAAAACTGAGTACCCGGAGAAAACCCCCGAGACGTTTCCGGAGACAAAAGTAATTAATATTCGGAGAAACCTAACGCCCAGATGCTGGATCAATCCCACACTTGTCAGGCACCATTGGTTTTTAGACTGTGGACAAGGCCAGTTAGTCCCGCAGTAGACCACTCGGCCACAACGCTCGCTGTGTCAGGTGATGAGCCATTATGAGCTACACTAGTCACTGTGAGATGAAATCACAGATCAACAACTACATTCTACCACTGTGAGGATCACAGTAGGTTTTGTTTCACACAAATGCAGCGCTATTTACAAAAGTTGTCAGCAGTGTTCCATAGGGAATTACTTTTCAACCACCCTGTATAAATGGGGGAAAATTAATAGCAGGAATATGAGGGGCCGGGTAGCTCAGTTGGTAGAGCGTCTTACTAGTAACTGAAAGGTACATGGTTCGAATCCCGGATTGGCCAATGTGTGACCATATTATTTTCCCCTTACCTTCAACTGGTTCGCTGGTGTCAGAATAATGTGACCAGTAGTCGCCTATATGCTTCGGTGTCGTGTGACTATAATCTACAGTTACATAGCAGGAATATTAAATGAGCAGACTATTACCAAGCTACTAATCAATACATTAGCTTATCAACTTTTGTCCATACTGTAAAAGCTGCCTCCTCTAGCCCTCTCCCACCTCAACTCTTCCCTTCAAAAGCTGAGCCTGTTAATTTGCTGCCCAAAGCGAAAGACCGGCACAGGTCAATAATGAACTGAGAAACTGAAGCTAAGGGTGGTTTATGCTGTAATCATACTTACGGTTCCTCTGCCATATCCTCATGTTTTCTAATAGTGTGACAATGACAAAAACAGGTGAACAACACATGCAAGCATTATTAGTGCTAGATTTCACAAACCAATGTAAAACACTGCACACAACAAAAAAACATCTAAATTCCAGTTTTACCTGAAGAAACTAGAGGACACAGATTCACACTGGGAATACATGAGTAATTTACTGAGCAATATTTGGACGGGAGATACTCTGTAAAAGTGCCACACTAATGTAGCAAGTGCCACTGTGTGGGAGAGAGAGAGGGTGAAGGGACATAACTGCAGCTAGTTGAGTGACATTTGGGAGGGGGAGATAATCCTGTCAAAGTCTGAGGCTAATGTAGCAAGCGCCACAGAATGGGCTAACGGCAGGTAAGAAGGCCAGTAGTAAGAAAAACATCAACGGTAGTTGCTGACAAGTATTATATCATGCACCTCAAGTGCGTTCTGCAGGAAAGTGATGCAGACTACAAACAGCACTCAATAGTACATTGAACTAAATGAGGATAAGAAAAAGTAGGAATACTCTCATTTTGCACATTAAAATTTGATATATTTCACGCGTTACGGGTTAATATTTTATTTGTAAACATTTCATGCAACACTGTGCAGTGCAAAAATGGAAACGGTTCATTAACATCACACTTGGTATGAGAAAGGTACGTACAAGCATCTTTTGTTTACAACAATCGTTGTATTACACACAGAACATATTTGTCATGCATTAGCCTTTTGCATAAACCAGAAGAAAAAAGTCCAAACAGTGATAATGATGCGTACATTCAAAGTAGTTCTTACCTACATGGACATGCAATGTTTGTTAAAAGCAAGAAAGAAATGCTATTTCTCTAATGTTTCCTAGAAAAATGGAGACTAAAAGTCTCAAGAATATACTTGTTTGGTAGTTTTCCCCTCCTCTCCCTCCTTGTAGAAAAAATATATTTCAACGTAGTGTATGAACTGTCTCCCAAACCATTACAGGAAATAATAACAATGTATACAGCAGACAACAAAATTATTAAATAAAGCCGATCTGAGGTGAAGATGAAAATTGCTCCAAAACGTATATGAAATGTCTAAACCATGCCAAGAGACGGCTACTTGCTTACATATTCATACTTTTTTTGGGGGGAGTGTAATATTTGTGAAAATGGAATCTAAACTTCGTGTCTGACCATTCAAAAGGTTGTCTGCTATTGGCACTGGACGATTTACCTCCCTTGGAATACTCATACAGGTGTGAAAAACAGAGGATTACCGGTCGTGACTCAGCGTTACTAGGGTGTGTTAAAAGGTTGGCTGTGGCTGTTTCTATGTTACGAGTTCTTGGCCTGTGGTTTGCGGGTGAGGCGTAAGGACTGTTTAGCAGGAAACTCGCTAAGTGACGCTTTAAAGGGACGAAATGTCTTCTTTTTTTTTTTTTGCGGTATACATAAAAAATTTTTTTTAGAGCTTTCACCTCAAAAATGTGGCTTAACAAAACTCTTCTATGATCATACTATTACTGCTACGATTGCTGGATGCTATATACACATCCATTATTCTTTTCTTATTATTATTATACTGTCTAGTGAGTACACGTTTGGAAAACAAGACCTCAGATTCATTTTAATTAGGCCCTGTCACACTGTATACCTATTTTTTTTAAATCGCACCTCTCTATAGCACAGGTACATAAAAACCCAGACAAGCTGTATAATGCACATCATCAGCACTTCAAGCTGATTCAACAGGACATCTTTTACTTTGCTTCCTCTAGTAAAAAAACAAGATACCACATGCCATGGTGGATGGGCTAAAGACATTATTGCCTACTTACTTGTTCATCTTGGAGTAGATCTGGCCCAGCAGTGTGTGGATCTGTGCTGACCGCAAACTGACATCTCCGTAGTGGTTCATGACAATGTTGAGGGCCAGTTTGGCTTCCGTCTCAGCCCAGCGCAGGGTCGAATCCTGGACCTCTTTCGGGCAGTGCAGTGACTTCCATTGAAGTGCCATGGCTATTGGGCATCACAAAAATCCCATACACACCCCCAAGGTTACATTATCATACTGATGAAGCAATAATCCATGTTCCACATGTTTAGTTGATACTTTTTCCTTGTGGAATACTCTTTCGCATGATTACAAATAATTAACGGCTCAATAACATTACATTACATTATTTTTGCTTTAGGTCCAGCGGACTCTTCCGAGCCAAATCAGGACCGGACAACCCCGATCCGCATAAAAGATCTGCTGAAACAACCCTAGTGGTAAAACCGAAAGCTCTCCACCAGCCAGTCCCTTTACAATAAAGACATCCCACGCAGGGGACGGCTGAGGCTTCACCCCAACTTATCGAACCCCCGTTTACAAAAACAAAATAGAATACAAACATCATTATAAATTATCAACAAAACACATACATATAAAATGCCTACATTGCTAAATAATAACATCATAGGAAGCCCTAGTGACCAACTGGCAGAAAGCGTCCAATATTCCCAAGCTGATCCAACAGACCTCATACACAAACAAGGAGTCTTATCCCGGAAGAGTTTTCAAGAAAAAAGGTAGGAGACTGGGCTAGCGAAGAAGACGATAGTATAGCAGATTGATAGAACAGAGCAGGAATGAGAAAGAGCGAATGAGAAAGACAGCGACAGTAGGAATTTAAAGCACTAAATTTCCAGAAAGTGGGAATACTATTTATACTGAAACCCCCGGAACCCCAACGGGGGAAACGGCTCAATGCTCAAGCAAGTGGTGGTAGCCAAATAAACTAAATCATAGTGCTGGCCCTGGCGAAAAAACGTTTTTCTCAAATCTGCTCAACGAACCCAGGAGCAGTTTTATCGTTCACATTTGCATCGACCTAAACAATTCTGAAGATCAAAAAAAAAAGTTTCTACTTAAATGAGTTATGTTGAGTAGAACAGAACACTGTAGAGTACTGTAGAATATGCTATAGAAAATGTAAGAATGCCGAACAATAGGCTAGAACACTGCAGAATATGTTAGAATACTGTAGAATAGGATTTATCCCAGCAAAGGTACACAGGGAAATCCAAGGTGAGGGAAGGATGGGCATTGGAAGTCTCAGTTCCCTTCTTGAGATACAACAACATATTGGCAATAGTGCAGCAAGAGGTAAAGACCTGATCAGCAATATTATACAAATAATTTCTTACCAAAGTTAGTGAGATAGGGGTGCAGCATAGCATGCCCCTCGGGCAGCAGTAGCCTAGCGATGCGTACTGCCTCCATGGCGTGGTTGTAATAGCTCTCGTCACTGTGGTAGGACTGAGTCGCCATCAGAGCCTTGCTCAGTGTGCGATGGGCGGAAGCCAGATGCAGCGTCTCGCAGTTGTACACCTTTTCTGTCATGTCTAGAAGCTCCTATGGTGCATAGGCAGAAGAGGTATATAGATTGACTAAATATGTTATATTAATATATATGTTAACATAGTTAGTAAATCTCTCTCTCTCTCTCTCTCTCTCTCTCTCTCTCTCTCTCTCTCTCTCTCTCTCTCTCTCTCTCTATATATATATATATATATATATACAACCAGTACATATATCCTTAGGTATGTGCATACAAAATTACACAGTACAATATGTGCATAAAAAAGCCACCACAGGAAAATGTTAAGAAATTGGGAATGGTAACATGGTAGAAATATCTGACTGGAAATAAAGAAGTCAATAGTGCTGTGGCCAATAAGAGAATGATGAGTTCATTTTCTCATTGCTAGGCCCAGCAGGTCCAAGTCTAGCTTCTAGAACTTTGGTCTAAATTCTCAAGTAAATAAATTCTTTCAAGTGATCAGAACAACTATTTTTTCCATTCTGTTTGTCAGGCAAACACAATCATGGCATCCACCAGAAACATTACAAAGAAAGTTGCTAAAGTTGACATGTGACTTAATGGTTTGGGGAGTATGTAATTTGTGCAGAAATGAAAGATTTCCTCCAGATCTCATCAATGTTCATTGTCGATAGCTATTTGTCTTCTGTGTGATTATATCTGACAATGTATCATTTCTATTCAACATATTCAATAATAATGTGTTTTAATGTCTGTTCACAAAGTTGATTTTAAACTATACAGTCATTCTCATGCATGAACACAAATATTATAATCGAATCTAACAATTTAAAGTTGAACTATAATCATAAAAAGTAACACTACTACAAAACCTGTACCAGCTGCAGACAGGTTCATTATACGGGCGATAAGTATTATTGCTAGGCCTGTGCAACAAACTGTCAAGGGATTCTTGACTACTTATATCGACATTCTTTTCTGTATATATTATATTTGATAATAAATATATGTAACCTCATGCTATACTGTTATATAAGACTATATCATCATCACCAACATGAACAATACTCACATTAGCAAGTTGTAGTCCTGTCTGGTCTTGCTTGAATTCATTACAAACATGACACAGACTGCTTAGCGCTTTCAGATACATGGGATGATACATGCCGAACTTGTCTCTGACCACAAAAAAATTAACAAAATATAATTAACACGTACATCACAGATTTCTAGACACAAATACTCTCCTACCCTGTCCGCCTATAACTTTGTTGGCATGATGCGTTTTCAACAGAATTTCTCATGCTGATTCACTTGCGTCGTAATCTTTTGAAATTAGAATACTTGTATATTGATGCTACACTGAACAATAAAACAGATCATGTCACCTTATTTGGAGAAGAGTTGCTTTATCTGGCTGTTATGCCAGGCTTTCATACCAAATGCACTTTATATACTCGTACATAAACTCAATACCGCTTGCATGTGTGTTCATCATATGTAGTTGTTTTTTTATCAAGGGAGTATGCAACGAGGCACAAACTACACAAACAAGAGGAATCAATATATAATACCATGGATTCCTATATTATTAACTACCAACAGTGGACTTTGTTGCATGGTCGCTACATACAATTAGGTTTGAACTTTGACAGGAATAGTCCCTGTCCAACTCTTTGCTCAATATTGGTTGACTCAGCTGCAGTTATATCCCTTGGCTCTTGTGGACAATAATAATAATAATAATGGACATTTATATAGCGCTATTACTTGTCTTTTTGTAGACAAGCTCATAGTGCTTTACATGAAAAGAAAGAAACAAACATGGAACAACTTACAATATTGCATTAGAAATTATACAATGAGAAAAACCCACATGCAAAATCAGACAATACATAGAGTTAACCTTCGGCAAACAAGTCATCACAATCACAACAAAATCCACAAGCATAGCCCTTCATATCTGCAGAACAAATATGTGTTGGGGCTAGGGTCTGTAGACTGAAGGATTTAGTCAGGATAGTAGAGTTTGAAGAGGTGAGATTTTAGAGCTTGCTTGAATGAGGGTGTGGTCTGCTTGTGTCTGCTGTTGGCTGGAAGAGTGTTCCATTGTCTGGGTGCACAATAGGTGAATGCCCTTTCTCGGTACATTTTGGTGTTGCATGCAGAGTGTGCGAGAGTCAGAAAAAGAGCGAAGAGTGCGAGAAGGGACATTGACAGACAGCAGATCTGACAGATATGAAGGGCAGATTCCAGAGAAGAAATTGTGGCACAGTACGGACAGTTTGTATTTAATGCAGGCCTCTATGGGTAGCCAATGAAGCTTACAGAGAAGTGGAGTGATGTGATCGCACTTTTTTGCCCTGAAGACTAGCCTAGCAGCACAATTCTGGACTTTTTGTAGTTTGTCTGTGAGATGACCCGGGCAGGAAGTCAGTAAGGCATTACAGTATTCTAGCCTAGATAAGACTAAAGCACAGACTAAGGTGATGGTTGCTTGAAGGGTCAAGTAGCAGCGAACAACAGTGGACAACCCACAGTACATTAGGGTTGAACTTTGACAGGGTTATCTGTTGTCCAAATGTTACCCGTTTGAACTGAATCCGTGTTATCCGTTTGAACTGAGAGCCTATCTAAACTATCTTGTAAATTAAAAAAAAATAAATAAATAAAATAACCTTTAAAAATAAATATGTTAAATATTTATTTCAAAATCCAGTATGTAGACTAGACTGTACTCACAGGGCAAACTGAACGGCAAAGACAGCGAGAGACTCTGCTTTCTTCGTCTGCCAGCACGAGCAGTGAGTCAGCACAGCGTGAGTCACCACCTCCACCACCGACTCATGGTCCTGTGGGTCCAGATCCTGGACACACAACACAAAACATATACAACATAAAACTCCTGGATACAAAACATACCATAAAAAACCCATTGGGTACAGTTCCCTCCTTCTGCTCTATGGCTGCCATGCTTTCGCTGAGAAAGCAACCCAAATTTCTCTAATTAGGGTGATTATAATATTATCCACACGAAATAAACATATACATTTATTAATTAATTATGATGACACAATCTAAACTACACTACTAGATCGTTATGGTTGCATATTTGAAACACTTGCTTACTATAGCTGTAAAAAACACATGCAATGAACTCCACAAGTTCCAAACAGACTTACTTGTAAAGCTTTCTTGGACCATCCATAGGCGGAGTGAATGGATCCGAATTCCAGCTGCATCGCGCTGAGCTCCTGATGCAGACGACCTTCAAACAGAAAGTCCTGGCCAAATGACACCATCTTGATCTGGTAGGTCAGCTGAGCGGCTGAGAAATAGGACCTCTGGGCTGCTTTCAAATCACAGGCCTCATTGCGTACCACCATCATCTTGACGTGAGCCTTGTATTCATCTATCTGTAACAGAAGAAGAAATAATGCAAAAAGGAAAGGCAATATGATTTTTTTTAATTTCTTCAGAAAGTAAACAGCAGATTGGTCAAAAAAATTGTAAAAAGCTCATCTACACAATATTCCTATTCAAGCAACTAAAAACTGCAAGGTGTGTGTGTGGGGGGGGGGAGGGGCGGAGGAGGAGAATAGGGGAATACCCCCAGAAAATGAATATCTTACCCCATGAAATAGGGAACGGAGTGGTTAAAAAGTCACATCCTGTGTGAGACTCAATCCTTCAGATGATGGGCATCTAGATATTTTATCGCTCTGGATTATTCTCTTATAGTTATTATTTGAGCTCGAGCTGTGCATCTTGGACCATACAAGTTTGTTGACATATGCACCAGACACATCTACACTGCACACCACAGCCAACATGGACTGACCCAGTTTTCAATAGCAGGGTTAGCCTTGAGAAAGTCGATGATGTTTTTCAAGACCTCCTCAGCCAGCGACCACTTCTCCACTGCCAGCAGAAGATCCACAAAGCTGAAGCCTAGGCTCACCACCTGACAAACGCAAACATGACCGTCAAACAAAGCACACTTCATACACATCAACAATAAAACAATTGTGTAGCCCAAAAGAAAATTGCACCAAACTACCACCAACAACAGCAATAACAAACGCATGCAAAAAACAATGTAACAATTAAGTACAAAATGGATTATCATAATGCCTACACTTTTGTCTGTAAACGTCTTTGAATGAGTGTACATGAAAGCACACCGCTGACCCAGGTTGGAATCCCACAGTGGGTAAAATAAAAGTGGCCCCTTTTCATCATACATTTTAGCAGTATGACTGCTCTGGTGATTCAGTGCTGATTTAGGCCCCTACCTCTTCTTCTCTGGGATGGTTATCCCTGTCTGCCAAATCGCCAATGGCCGGAGGTGTAGAAGCTAAACTTCATTAATTCTAAATGAAGGACAAGGGCGTACTGGTGTATCAATAGAATATGTCATTACTTCTTTTCCATAAATCTAGGTTTGTTGGCAGTTTTTCACATGGCTGATACCAACAGCCTCTCACACTATTTGATTTTATTTCATTCTATGTCTTTACATAATTGGTGATTTTAGACAACTATCTTACACTATCACAGAAGCTTGCCACTCAAACGCAATTACTCTTTTTAGTCCTATACTGATTTGTTCATTTGGATTGTAAACTGTCCTCTGGGGATTTTAATTTTCCTGATGTAAGCTGGAATGGAGAATGGTCTGGGGACAAAAATAATCAGTTTATAGAATGTACAAAAGATGCATGCTAAATCCAGAAGGGGACACAACCCACAAGATGAAGAATAGGTCAAAGATCAACAATGGATGATCTTGTATTTGTCAATGCTGACCTCTGGAATTCTGATATTGCACATGTGGGGGGCCCTTCAGCAAAAGTGATCACAACGTTTTAAAATTGAAATTGTATGTCTCAAAAAGCAAGGGTTTAGAACAAATGAACAAGTATACATTCAATTTGAATAAAGATCAGTTAAGAAAATATGTCGCCAGTTGTGATTCTTCACTGGTTGAAGAGCATACTGAAGTTGAACCTTTATGGGCCAAAATAAAGGATGCTATTCTAAATGGAATGAATAAGTATATTCCTAGCTGGTTAAAACTCCATCAAAAAGAAAGGTAAGACCTATATGGATGTCCAAGCAGGTTTTGAGGACAATTAAGAAAGAAACATAAATTATATAAGCGTAATCTATAAAGCAAACAAGGCAAGGATTATAACAACTTTTATTACTCAGCGCAATAAATGCAATAAATGTATTAACTCTTTCCCTGCCAATCGACGATATATCGTCGATCTGAGCCGCCATGTTTGTGCCAATCGACGATATATCGTCGATTTCAGTATTCCGTTTCGTTCCGTTTTTTTGCGCAGTCCAATCCAAGTTTTATTTTAACCAAAGAGAGATAACTCTTTCTACTTTCGTTCCCGATCGACACGCGCGTGGTTTCTTCAAATTGATTCGTTTTTGAGTGTTTTTTGTGCATTTTACTAAGCATATGTG
Source organism: Oncomelania hupensis (assembly GCA_036898135.1). NCBI lineage: Eukaryota > Metazoa > Mollusca > Gastropoda > Littorinimorpha > Pomatiopsidae > Oncomelania > Oncomelania hupensis. Next base: position 75,284,093 of record CM072516.1, read on the forward strand.
ATGGGCACAATCGACAGTGTGTCAAACTCTGCTAATAATCAATATAATTTCAAACTGTAAAGTGTATTTTGATCCTAAATAAATTTTCTTTCTGGTGTGTGAAGCTGATTCAGTGATTGGAATTATTCCTCCAGATTTTTTTTATCACAGTGGTATGTAGAAATATTTTTATTTTATTGTATAATTTCAAAAAGATCAACATGCTTTCAAAACACATATTTCAATAACATAATCAAATTAACATTTGTGTGGTTTTTTTTTCTTATTCTTCACTCTTTTACCTTTAATTTGATATGAAATATGTCTATTTAACAACTATTATTGAAAGAACAGTAGCTTAAATGCCTAAGGTACTGAACTTTCTTTCCGGTGCCAGAGAAATGTCTGGCACAAACGTGGAAACATGCCTGGCAGGGAAAGAGTTAAACATGCAAAATGAGAATACGAAAAAGATATTGCACATGGGTGTAAGAAAAATCTTTTAAAATTCTGGAAGTATCTACAGATTAACGTGTTCAGCAACAGAATAAGATATGTCTGACCTGTCTGCGAAGACTGCTGTGGGGGTCAGAGGTCAGCATGTCCAGCACGGCGAAATAGCTGGAAGCAATGTCCTTGGTGATGTTCACATCTGCCTCCTGCAGGGTGCGCAGGTGTTTGCTGTAAAGGTGAAACAGTCTGGGCTGGGACAGTAACTCCTGCACCGTGTCGCACATGCACAGCTCGAAGCCCGAGGGCAGCTGACGGCGGCGGGCCAAGGCGGTGATGATCTCGAGACGGCGAAGGTAGTGCAGGGCCGCGTGTTCCTTGTGCAGCTGTTCCAAGGCTTCTGGGGTCCCAACGTCCTCCAGTGACTGTCTTACTCTGTTGGACACTTCCAACAGAGATCTGTGGACGACAGGAAAAGAACAAAAAAACAAACAACATAAACAAAAATTGAGCAGGCCTTTCAATCAATGGAAAATGTGCTATTCAATAACAAGTCTTTATAATTGTATATCTATGTATATTATAGGCTTGGTATAGCTTTCCTAAAAAAAACCCAGACTATTTATTATATTTGTGCTGTTATGTATAGCGCTTTTCAAGGTCAAGAGCTGCTCAAAGGTGCTGGCCAATGAGAATCTAACTCACGGTGCCCGGCGCCCCAGATAGCTGACCAACGTCCTGGGCGACCAGGGATGGGGAAGAATAAAGGACATGGTGTCTGCTGGGTGTACTTGTCTTTATGTAGCTGCCACTCACCCATCTAGGACCTTGGTTTATACTCTCACCTGAAGGGCAAAGATCCCAAAAAGCTTACATTTAAAGCTGGCGTTAATGTTTGGGGCAGAGGGTGGGAGGGGAACTGTGAAAGACCTGTACCTCCAAACCTAGTATGGGATGAATGCACAGAGTTTAACACAGACATTCATATCTCCTGTTTCAGTATTACAAGTATATATATTAGCATTAGATAATGACGTTCTTTGTATAGCCCTGGAATATACTCAGGGCACATGGAAATAAGGAGAATAAAGACAAAGGAGAAAACAAAATTGCTGGAGATTCGAGAATGTCAGGAGTGAATTCGTGAGCTATACAATTAGCAGCAAGAGCAGCCGCACACATGAAAACAAGATGGCAAGCCATTTAAATGGGTTTCCAAACACTCACTAACATAGCTGAAGAAAAAAAAGCATTTTCAGAAGTGCTAATGTTTCTAAGAAGTTTGGCTAAAATATATTCTATCAACCAACTGACAGACCAACCGATCGACAGACAGACATTTGGCTCGTTCTGATCCCCAACTATTTCAAAGTATTTCCAGGTAAATGATTTGGCAATACAACAAGTTAGGCTACAATTATTGACACTTCAGTTCAGATGCGACGTCATGAAAAGCTGGGCTGATGCATCAGTCCAAAGTATTTTTAATTTCTTTATCTGTCTGTAGCTATGGTTATAGATTGAGGTTTCCATGGTAACTATGGCACAAATGAAAAAATGAAATGTTGACAATGCATAATGGCAGTGCTTGGTGCAAACAAGCGTAACATTTGTTCAAGCAAAGAGGTTTAGATCCCTTTGCACCACTGGCACAAATCAATAATATGGTAGACACTGATCTCAAGGGAACTTCTTCTGCAAGTCTTGTCATTAAAAAGTAAAGTAGAACTAGTACTCTAACCCCCTTACAAGCAGAAACAGCCGCCAGACTGATGGCAGCAGTAAGATGGCCTGCGCTTACAGTTAGTTTAATGTTTTGGGTCCAACTAGGATTCAAACCATCCACTGTTGAAACTTGAGTTTGACACTTTTATCAACTTGGCTAGTCCGGGTCCCTTTGAAATAATTAAGTAATGAAAGTAATTGAACCATTTGTAGAACCATTTGTAGATATTACAATTTCTCCTCATCATCATCATTACCATCATAGTGGTGGTCGTCATTACCACCACCACCACCACTATCCCTATCATCAATCATGAATTGAATATCATTGTCATCATCATCACCCTAATCATCATCATCATCACCATCACCATTATCAACCCCCTCCTCATCTAAGCTATGGAGTCTGACCTAAAATTATCAGGGGTAGGAATCCATTGATGAAAGAAGCCCTTGACGAGTAGCATGGGTTTCTGAGACTCTGTACCCCACAGTGACATCTTGTCAAAGTCCATGTTAACGCCCAAAAAATCGCTTCTCCGCCCTTTCCGCTTTGAGTCACTGCTTGCTCTGAAATGACAAACGGCCAGGGTATAAATGTAATTGCTCTTTTCCCACTAACCTAACAAAAATAGCAATACATTATTGCAGGTTATGTTCTACTTGAAAAATGTGCATTTTAGGTCGCTGAACAGGGATACTAAGAAAATGGTACCATCATGTGTATAACAGTGTATTATCTTTATTGACCCCTTAATGATAGCATCTTCAGGATTATTTATTTATGCCTAACATGCTGCCATTACTCCACTTCCCTCATTCGTGGCAAAAGCAACCGACTCTCTATGCTTACCTCAATGCTTTTGGTTGTATTATTATTTTTTTATTTATTTAAATTTTTTGGCTGGGTTGGAAGTGGGGGTGAGGGAGAGGGGGGGGGGGTGATGGTGTGGAGGAGCGAGAAGGGAAGGAAGGGGAGGTCACATGTTATCAAATCATAGTAGCCATTTGTATAACTTATTATAATTCACAGTGTTACGTAGATTGCTACTATTTTAATTCTTATTATTGTCACTTTGCATGACGGGGAAACAACTTTTTCCGATGTGGACGATAAATAGCGTATGTCTTAGTCCTTAATAGTAGTTATAACTAACCTGTCTCCATCTTCCAGCTTCAGTACGTTAGGCTCTGCGTTGTGCTTTTCGCTGATCTGGGGAAGAGTGTGGTAGTGCGGTAACTGAGCTTTGCTGGCGCTGTTGGTGGTGCTGAAACTCCTGCCCTCTACCTCGCTGAATTTGCCTGCCTGTGACGTGGGACGATGGATGACGGTGTTGTCCAAAAACTCCACTAGAGGTCGGTATCGCAGCTTGACATTCTTCCCACCTTCGGGGTTAAGGAGAGCCTCACGGAAGCATTTGTACCTACCAATGAAACGGGGAATACTGAATAACTGTAACTCCACCAGAAGAAAACTTGAAGGGAAAGTCCATATGACTCACATGCTCCTTATGGAACTCGCAATATTTATCATGAAAATGAGTGCCCAGAAAAAACAAAGTGAAACAGTGGCATTAAAATGCAAAGTAATACCAACTTTGGTCTTTCTATGCTCTTGACCCTGAGATGACCTTGAGCTCTGGCTCCAAATATACTCAAGTACTAACAAATAAAGTACAGCAAAAGTTGTTTTATGACACCCCCCTCCCCCAAAAAAAAAACAAACAAACAAACAAAAAAACTGTGACCTTTTGATGACCTTGACCTTTAGTGACCCTGACCTTGGGATGACCTTGACCTTCACATGACCTCTCATGCATGCATGTCTAATAAAATAACCCAAAGTAGTTGCATACTATGGTTGAAATAAACAGCCATTCCATTGCAATGACCTATTTTTTTGTATGTTTTTTCAAGGCCTAAAATTGACCTTCAAGATCAACACAAAAATGGAACATATATGAAAGATTGATGTCATCTCTAAATACAACAAGTTTGGATGGACTTTATATTTCATTAGTTTAGGGTCAAGGTAACTTCAAAATACCTATACTAACCGAATGTGGACAGCTCCAGTAACCTTAACCTTGGAGTGAGGTTGAACAAATGTGTATAGTATGTGTGCCTCATTGATATCTATCATGCCTCAAAGAATCATAAGTTCAATATTAATAACCTAGAAAAAAACGTTATATATATATATATATATATATATATATATATATATATATATATATATATATATATATATATATATATATATATATATATATATATATATATAAATTGCTTAGCCGGAAGTCCTTCTTCGCCACTACTATAAAGTTTGTCCGGTATGGACGCTGATCTGGGCAGGTGCTGGCCG